>JAAXYX010000886.1:0-29107 GCA_036851915.1 Ptenothrix huangshanensis
TTTTTTTACGACTGACGATGAACGTTCAGATAATTTGCATGACTCCAACTCCCAACCACTATTTATTTATGCTGATGTGATGTTGCGGTGTTTACCTTAATAATTATCGCGTAGTGTGAAAGAGTGAGAAAAGTTAACTAGTAATTTAATTCCAGAACGAAAGATAGGGAGAGAGAAGTCAAGTATTTAAATAATTCGCAACTGGGGGAAAAAATTGGACGTATTATATTTGTTATTTACAATTACACGACTTTATATACAAACTTGTTATTATTGATACATAGACGTAACATATACTTATCATCGAATTGTTTCACAATGGTCTGACTTTGTACACGGATAATATACATTTATAATCACACACATCACATGAGTGAATGAATAATTACAGATATTTGTTCGTTAAAATAATACAACTGTTATCATGTCCAATAACGTTAATATACATGATTGATAATGTTTAGTTAGTTCGTAAGTATTTATTATTAATTTATTGTTCTTTGTTATTTTGTATGAATGGGTTTAACCAATGAATAAAATTAATTTTTGTATTTTTAACATGACGATCGCATGCAGATGAAGATAACCATTATCTTTACCAACTTGCATATTGCACTCTGGTCACTGTTCATGCCCATAATTCATGCTCCCGAAATATGTAACATCTAAACAAGATTAGAATGACTGCTCATAATGCTACTCAATGTTACACTAGAAAATGTTGCAAGGGCTATTGCCATTTATCAATTAGATGAATAATCAAATAAATATATATATTATATTGACACCATATAACGCCTATTACTGGCTATTCACCTTCTCCTTGTTTTAAATTCTTCCCATTTCGACCAATATTGTGGGTCTGTACACATGCATCCTGCTCAACTCCTACTTTATTAATGATCACCGCAGCCCTGAAGACCCATGGAGGTACAAGTGTAACGAGATGAGCTCGTATTTATACAGAAGTAGCTGTCCGTCCACAAATTTAATTCTAATGACAACTATACTTGTAGATTACTTCATGGATGGTAATGACGTGAACTTATCCATTAGAATGGAATGCAATAGCAATAGTACACACTATGCAGTGCATGTGTATGGTAAGGAAACTGATAAAAAGTAAAAGCTAGTCTCACATTAGTTTTACAATTTTAGAGATATGATAATACAAGAGGAGTAGACTCGAATGCAGCACATTATATATGTACTGTAGTAATCAGTTAACATAGGGAATGAGGACGAGAGACATTGAACTTGTACAGGATGACGCATGTTACATTAAGAAGGTATAAATACATAGTATTTTGAACTTTATTTTCCCCTGAACAATAGAGACAATAATACGATCAAGTCAAGTCAGAACGCTCCACTACTGGTAGTTACATAAGTGATAAAAAAGGTCATGAATATTAATGACAATAGTGTCAGACATTTCAACATACCACGGTGTGTGAGGCAATAAACAAGTGACAAGTGAAATGTATTCTTATTCAAATTTTCTGATACTGTGAACAGGGTGGAAGGAAATGGGATTACTTGACATGTTCACATCAGAAAAAGGAAATATACTCACATTACATCATGCCAAATTGTTACATTGTCATAAAATATTTAAATATGGGAAGCCAAGAAGGTACATAAGAGAACAAATATGATTTTCAAACTACAAGCGCTATCTACATGATGCATAATGTAGGAAAATACTCTTACTTTTGTCTGGCTTCACATAAATAGCAGAACAAAAATAATAAGGATCATGTCAAATCATCCTTTTTCCTCGTTGACATCTCAAAACGTTGTAACTTGCATTTCTGATTAGTCAAGAGTTGTAGATTTTCCGCCCGACTCCTCTACTTGCGACGTTTCCAGGAAGGATGCAAGGGTCTTGGCTAGTTTGGATGACACGGGGTCAGAGCGCGTTAATGTGTTCGCCGCCGAGCTCGGTGGAGAGACGAAGGAAGTGGGTGTAGAGGAAAATGACCGACTTTTGCGGGATGAGGAAACGATGCTTGCGAAGTCCGTGTCAAAGGAAAATCCTTTCATGACGGCCTTCCTCCAGGTCCTGCATGCCTGCATTTGTAGATAAGATTCTCAATCATGATTTTTAATTATTATTAACCTTTTGATAGCTTTTGAACTTCCTTCGTACAAAAACTCGAAACTGAAAGATGGCAGCTGAACTGTGAAACCAAATGAAATGACGGCCTCGCAATCTAAAGAAAGGTTGTTTACTGCGTTTGGAAAACAAAGGGATACCTTGCCATCTCATTTAGCAACTGTGACACCTTTATCACCTTATCGGTTGTTCTATGAGTTGTTTGCTCTGAGCTTTAGAGTCATTCATTATACTATGTGACTTTAATTCACACCGTATTTGGTCATCTCATTTTTGTCAAGTACAATTTTAATGACATCGTAGAAGATCGCTGAAGTAGAATTTAGTATTTAAAACGAACAGGCGGACGCAAGATGTCACAATTGAGAATATACGAGCAGAAGAAGATGTGCACTTGAACTTATTGCGGGAAACATTGTACATAATGGTTGTCTGTCTGTCTGCGTGTAGTGCTTTCGTGTAAGTACATGAAATAGAATGGTAATGAAAATGATCAAAGTTGAAACCGTAATTCATGTTACTTGACATACCTGTGGGTGAAGAAGAACTCGGAACAGAAAAATGAATACCCCTTGACCTGCATTACATAAACAAAAGAGATAGCGAAAAACCAGCTGGAATGGTCCGATGGCGAGGAATCCTAAAGTCCATCCTACTCCGAGTAAGACCATAACTGTTAAAGCTCCTTTGACTTGCGTAGGAGTTATCTTGAGTAAACTCGTCGACTTGATTGACTTCCAGTCAAGTTTACTCGAACCACTACTAGTCATCTTGATGTCGGGTGTGACGATCTTAGATTGTTTCCTCGCATTAGCACCTTGCTGACACAGTACACGAAGAATTCGAATAAAAACAAAGCAGTTGATGAGGAGCATGAGGGCAACTGGTCCAAGGTATGCAATGTAGTACATTATTGGGTTCAAATGAGCTGCCATTATACACCAATCCCCTCTCCCTGCCGTGTACACTTCAGGATCCAAACAAACGCAAATTGTCACGACCACCAGAGGAATACCTGAGACAATTACAATCATGTCCATTCAACCGCATCAATTGCCATCAAATGATAAATTACGATCTCACAGGTCACAGAAACATCAAATGCACGTACAAGCAAAGCTATCATTATCATTGCACATACATACGCATCAAACAATCGTCACTCTCATCAAAATAATTTGACCTTTACATTTCCATGACTCTAAACTGAAGGCATTAAATTAAAAAATCAGAAAATCCACAGATCCGTTCCCCGATGCCACGCTGATGAATGTTCCTTTATATATCTCTCTCTCTTTCTCTCATATAATTATTATATCGGTATATATTGGTATATTATAGATATTTAAACTTCGTAATACAAGAATTTTTCCTCCGAATTAAACAAACCCTTATCAGAAAATCAACGATAGTTTGCAAATTCTAAACAATTCAATTCATCAATAATTTCATCACGATATTCATACACGCTTACGCTCTCCATGATACGAATCAACAAATATTTAAATCAATTGCGAATTGTTGTTCACCACACAAATATAATTTTTCACATCAGGTCCTAGGCGTACTTGTCCTTGTGAAATTAAAGTTTCCAGTTGGCAAGTATGTATACACTAAGCTAGAGGGTGGCGGTATTGCAGTCGCCACGAAGAGGGCAAAAGTAACGCCGAATCAAGACATCAATATAAATTTCGTAGTAAACTGTTATATTAATGTAAAAATAAATCTCTGTCCCCCATTTTCCAAAGTAAATTAAGACACGAAATGCTAAAGGTTGCCATGATTGTCTGTAAGTGAAAATATGTAGCTTTGGGTTCAGACGGATTTCTCTTGAGCTCAGCATGAATCAGTTGTATGAAGTTGTTTGTTCACTTCAATGAATGTATCAACAATGTCTAGTTTGATATCAAATGCGTATGTACATTGAGTATAGTCAGGCGATAGTGGGAGATTTTTCTCGTGCATTAAACGGGATTCAGTTTATATCTACCTGTTTCTCTTTAAATTGCATTCTGGCCGCCCTTCACAACAATCTCTGTTATTTATTACAAGACAAATTTCCATTGTTATTTGTTCTGTCTCGCTGTCCTGTCCTGGCTAGTGTATTCTTCCTCCTCATTATAGCATAGCATTGCATAGTCTCGCATAGCAGGGGTATAGGGGCAGCAAATTTGAGCATCATATAACATGTATCATAGAATGGAATCTCTTCAACGTTTTTGACCATTTTAATTGTTCATCGGCTAACCTCTACGGGATTACGTGTAAAATCTGACAGAATTGGATAATAATTTCCATAGAACATTTACTCAGCTAATGACCCCACTAAACACCATTCATTTAATGCTGGGATGTTTCTTTGTACGGATGGATACCTCATCTGCCTGTATCACAGCATGCACATTTGAGTTAGTAAATTATTAGGAAACGGTGCGAATAATTTGCACGTCTCATCAACACACGGACATCTTTTGCATTTGCACAGGATGGTGCATATAATTACATAAAGGTATCTATTATACAAATAGACGCCAAAAACCCGAATACTAAGCACCAATGCTATCCGCATTCACAGGAATGTCTACAGACTGTCTGCTTTGCTTGACTATCTAATGTATTATAAATCTCAAGTGTCTGAGCTGTTCTTTGGAAGCTCAGGTGGACTTGAGAGTCAAGAGGCGAGAGAGAGAGAGAGAGATAGAGACTGTCGCAAAGAGCCGTGAAATAAGACTTTTGTGCACAAACTTGCATCACGCTTCTTCTCAGGTTCTCGCTCACCTTAATACGTGAACTATCACATCCACGATCTCTCGTTCGTCTCCCGAGACGTTATTTTTTATTCTCTTTCCCAGTTCAAATATAAACCACT
This sequence comes from Ptenothrix huangshanensis, assembly GCA_036851915.1. Taxonomy (NCBI): domain Eukaryota; kingdom Metazoa; phylum Arthropoda; class Collembola; order Symphypleona; family Dicyrtomidae; genus Ptenothrix; species Ptenothrix huangshanensis. The sequence continues at coordinate 4,989 of JAAXYX010000886.1, forward strand.
CGCTTTCAGCTACAAGCTAAAATTTTGAAACAAGCAGCAACCATAGCTAGTTAGAAAAATAACCAAATAATATGCTGCCCTGAAATTTCTGTGCCATATGTTCGATTCTGTTATGTTCCATGCATGGCTTCAGTCAGTTGTTCAACGTTGTGTCAAATCAGTGTGGAGGATCCTTCCCTACATATAATTATACATAAAACTGCAGCATAATTGTGCATACATCCTTACCTTTGACTGAAAAGTCGGAAAGACGTCAGATTATTCTCTTTACGCTCAAACTACAAATACTAGCGATAAGCAAGGAAAGGGTGCCGTGAAAATGCAAAGAGAAAATATTCAGTTGTTGCAAGCATGTAGAAGCAATTGCACAGACTAATGGATGAATGCATCCGACGATCAGACAGTACGACACTAAACATTCAATATTCAAGGATTCAGGTTTAAATTTAATATGAGATTACCCCAAGCACAGATAGATCTCTTGGTGAGAAACCTAGACTGAGGTTGAACAAACACGGATATCAGCAAGTTGTACATGTGAAGAGCCTCGACGAGCATCCAACTGATCGAACTCAATAGTAAGTAATGTAATAGGAGGGACGGGATGAGACATTCATTATTCCACCAAAGTTTTTCACTTATCAATGACATGAGATGAAGAAAAAAGAGGGACACACTGAGATTCAGAAGAATCCGATTTGATCTCTCTTTCCTAAGGCACCTGTTTCATGTAAATTACGGCACAATGTAAATTTAAATGTAAAAACGTGAGTAAAACATATTTATCAAAAGTTATCCCGGTCATCATGGGATCAGCGAGTATATCATGATCCCCCATTGTAAACTTATTATTATCATAATATGTGATATGTGATAGGTATTTATTACTCAGTCGTAAGAAGTTTGCTTTGGAGGAAAAAAATTAAAAGAATTAAAAAGCAGTTTAAATTTACTTGGAGAAACTGTACAGGCGGACAGACTAGGCTGCAGGTTCAGCATAAACCGTACAGTATTTATTTTCCTGTAATTCTTTCCTGTAGGCGACAAATGAAACTGCTATCATCTACGAACTACAGTAAGTGCAGCCAGCCTATGTGTGATATGATATGCCTACACGCCAACTCGAGTCAAGTCAGACTCACATCATTTCTTCGGATCATGCAATGGACGGAAACAGTATGGTATATTATCAGTCCCCATCCACTGGACATGACTCTTGTCGATTGCACTTGGCCTGATCTGATACGTGGATGGTGAGGATGCAGGATGGGAACACGAGACGATCTATACACATGGTTACCTACATTCATCTCAACTCATGATGCAAACTATATTAACCATGGAATTGCCATTGCCGCAAGGAGTCTCAGCATGTCTTTTGTCATGGAACAATAAATGTTAGTTAGGCTTAGAAGTAGAAGTGCATGTACTGCTTTTACAATTAAGATTAAGTAAAATTTAATAGAATTTTTATACTTTAAGCTCAGACAATATGATCCATGATCACTGAATAGAAATGTAATAATTAAGGTAGAAGGAAATAGGAAAACTCGGGCTGTGTTCTCTCAGGCTGATACATGGTTACGGAGGACACGATAGAAGAAAGAAACGATAGAAACGATAGGGTAGGAGAATAGAAAAGGAATGGCCAAAGAATCTCACTTAATTAACAGAGTATCGAGTTTCGAGACTTGGAACAAGAATATTGATCTAACGGTTGGCAAGTATTAAGTACTTGGATAAGAATCTTATTCATTTTCTCAATATGGGCAAGATTAAGATTGCACTCTGCTACACGTAATCAACCTGCTTTACTCTTTTGCTTTTTAGTAATAAATAAAATGACTTGCTTTAAATTCACTATTAACCGCTCACAAAAGCGCAGTCCTTTTTGGAGAACTAGAAGAAAGACCAACTGAGTATATAAATACATACATTTCTATACATACGCGAATAACATGATCTATCTTACTTACTTGCTACTGCCCATGATTTTTCCAACATGATACATTTGCCTGCAACTTTTATCCTCCTCAACTTTCCTTATACATTATAATCCTCCCATGTACTTTACGATGACGATCGGATAACTGATAACATTGATGAAGCCATGGACATGGAACTACAGTGTCAAGATTAGCATGAACTCCATTCTCATACCGCAAATCTATTGCTTTTTTCCATCTCAATACACAAATATTTGTTTGATTCTGATTCTGATCCCATCGTTTTTCGACTTTCTGTATGAACTTGAAGTCTCATCATCATTTCAACATTTATGCAATTGCCAGCAACGCTACAATGTACTTTATCTTCAATTGCCTACACTTGTACACATATTCAAATTAATCCTGGCCCCAAAGCACCAGCATCCATACTTCAAAACAATATATTGAATTAATTTTTGAAAAAGTACATTCAGATACTTATGAAAGATACTTATGGAATGTCCTTGCCATATGTGATTTTATCGTGATGCTGTTTCTGACTGATTCTGAGTAAGATAACTGAACCTGAAATAATGATTATTATTGGGACGTGAATTCTTTGGAAATCGTACATTTTTTGATTCGGTAATGCTTACGTTATGCTTTATGCATTGAGGCAAATTGCAATTTTAAAAGCTTTATATAGAGATAACTGATTTATCACTGTTTTGTCGCTCGTACACGTACACAACTTGAATCGCGATGATCGCTCCTTCAAGATTTCTCATGTGCATATCGATGGGAACTTTAACGTTAAGGAACTTTGTAGGAAATCATTGAACTGATGTATTCACTAAACCTAAAATGCATATAGTTTGGTGTACAAACTTTAAGGAAAACATTTCCTTTGATTGCCAATGAATGAATAGTACTTAAAATCATAAAATAAATATGGTAGTATATAATTGCTTCATTTAATCCAATCGTGAGAATATTGAATCTTTCATAGAGATATTGATGGGAGTAATCTATCGTATGTGCTCCTGAAGATACACGCGCGTGTCAAATGATTTTGCGTCAATCATGCTCAAGATATTTGCTATTTCTTTAATCTTTACGATACATATTAGTTCATGCCATCAACAAAAAACAACTTGTGATAAGATTGGTGACATATTGTAAAGCAAATAATATCAATTATAAATATTTAAGCAATTATTTGAGCAAAGAAATAAAACCTAGACGATGAATCTTTGGTTAGGTATACTAAGAAGAAGAGTCAGCAATATTGAAATGCATCATTCTTCGAAGGTGACCTTTTGTCGTCAAATCTATTCCTGTCTTTTCTTTTCCCTAGCTGTAACTAGGTACTTGAATATTCCTAATATTCTAGAGAAAAAAATTGTAAATATGTAGGTAGTAGGTGAGTTTGGTGACAAAGACCGAGTAACGACAACACTGGTTATAATTGTGACTGACTTACAATGAGCTACAAGAGCGAGAACGTTTTCTGAGTGTGACTAACTCTAAGTAGCAGCGATAAAACATTTACATGGACTTAGGGCCCACCGATTTTCCCAGAACTCTGACGTAGGATGAAGTAATTTCTTTCGGTAAATGTGTGGAACGTTTCGATTCAGGCTAAATTAATGAGAAGTACCAAATAATTCCCGAGAAAAAAAATCGGAACTTGATATGAATTGTTGAAGCTGATCATTATAATAAGGTATAACTGTAAAATTGCTAAAACATATTTTTAGCCCTTACGAGGATGACTAATAGTTCACGAGTTCAGATTTCCTATCTGCCTTATTCCTTTCAAGTATTCTGGTTGCATAACTAATAATATTTAGTAATCTGAAGGTGTCAGTTAGAAAGATACAGCTTATTGTGAAGTTCGCGGATACCATAGAAGGTAAGTATCTAGATAGGTAGGTATTTAAGTTGTGTACTTATCATAAATTGCTTTGTTCTTGTTACTACTTGTTTCAGATCAGAGTATCAGCGAACATGAGTTTCCATTCTCGCTCCTTATAATTATTAAAATCTGTATGCTACACAGTCCTCCACTCTGATCTCTGATTGTTTAATTTAACATGGCAAGTCTATTTAAACTGTAAAGCTAAAGCATCAATAATGATAATTGTTGGATATTCATGTTTCAACTATCAGGTTAATTTATTTTTCTGCATGTACACGGTTTTCCTTGTAAGCTCTCCAGGGATTGTGAATCTGCTGTGAAACCTAAACAAAATGATGCAGCTCCATTGTTCGTGTGTTAATCATAAGAATGATGGGGAGGATGCTAAAAATGATGTGAAGGTAAAACCTTCCTGCTGTTATTTGCAAACTTGTTAGGTCAGTTGAGCAAATAAAAAAGGCAACTTGTCTGCCTGCCTTCTTGCCTAATTGATTCTTAAATAATTATCACTACGTACTCGCACAGACTGCATGCGAATACTAATTAGGTTGTAATGGTTATACATAATTATGATTGCGAGGAGATGATTATGTTCATGTCTCACCGAAAAAGTGCAAAAGTGAGGACAGTTATGGCCAGGCCAGTCATGCTGAGTGCTGATCCGACGGACGATAAAATCGACAGAATATGTGAATGAATGGTGTGATTCAGCTGAGTGGCAAGAGTATTGGGCAAGTCCTTAGTGTCAGCACCCGACGACTTCTTCGGGGGCTCGTCACTCATGGGAAGAGGATCCAGAAGGACTGAGAACGCTGTCAAATGACTTGACTCACATTGTAAAGTCCCGTTGGGTAATCTGATATTTTTCATACCCCTCGATGACCACTTGCTTTCTGTCATTCACATGAGAACGAAAAATCTATCAATTTTCCCGTTTCTTCCACCATCTCCCCTTCACACGTTACGTACATACAGACGGCGTCGTCGTGAATATCGCTTTTTTTCGCCAAATTCATTGCGTGTGATTACCAGCACTTCTTTCGTCTCTCAATTTTTTCTATCGAACATTCAACGTAAGCACGTATACGAGCTACACGGTACGAATCTCCATCGCATGTACATGTTTAAATGACAGTGTACTCAATGCATGCCCAAAGGATGACAATGAGCCGACCAGAATCTAATTTGCCCAACAGCGACGACTTAATTTAGTTTTTTAGCCAAAGGACGTCGGAGAGAACAATTAAAAACTTAATTAATCGATTTTTGTGATCTAATTAAATTTTACAAGTTATTCAAACAGGTTTAAATTAAGCTATTATAGCCTTAATCTGCATACAAAATACGATCCTGTGGCCTAATATATTCATAAACAGTTAAAATAAAACAAATGTAGTAGTACGTACTCACTAACTGTAATTCACCATTTATTTTCCTTTGCCGAAGGCAATTATAATGCGGACATAAGCACATTATGTTCCCATCTGTAGGAGGACGGATAGGATAGGAATGACAACTGTAAACTACAAGGTTAGCTGCCATTTAAACTTTTCATTTTCAACCCAAAGGGGAAAAATCAATATTACAATGACATGTAATGCTAAACGTGAAATACAGATAATTCGTGGGAATCATAAATTGTATTAAAGTATGTCAAAGTTAATCGTAAGAGTAAGCCAACCATCTTCTTTGCTGCATACGTGTTTAGAGTTAAATCATTGATATAGCTGTTACTACGGTTAAATAAAATTCTTTGGTATTTGATGGGCAACACATCATATAGGCTCATCGAAACCTTTATACCCAAGGACGTAAATAGTACACACGGAACAGAAACTGCTAGCCAATGCAGCATCCGAAACAGAGAATCCAGGTATAGAACCCCTTTATAGAACGAGGACCGAATAGCAGCGCAGACTCTAAAATAAGTCGCTTAGTAGTGTACAAACAACAAAGGTAATACAATACAATATGTATCTGTTTTACATATAGTAATATAGGATATTTTGCTAACCTTCAGTATCCCAGAAGACACAAACCCACTGACTATTATTCACTTTCTGAGTGACAGGAAGGGTGTAGACGATAGGCTCCGTCAGATTTTCAATCTTGGACCCGTCAATGTGCATGCTAAGAACCCGCCAATTTCCTGTAAATTCCGACTCTTTCTCCAAAATGCTGTCACTGGAATTTCCCATCTCCCATTCTCGCTCTTGCCCCCAGTGGAAAAATAGATCATTGCTGTAAGCGATCAGTTGTACTCTAGGTTGCTTCGATGTGACTCTTGCCATACTCAGAGCTTCAAAGGGTAAATGCATATTGTTGAAATTGTATGCTTGGGCCAAGTTATCTTCAGTGGGGAAGACGACCGTTTCAACCGAAATGGCTTTGGAACTGAGGGAGACCTTCTCGCCCGGTTTTAAAACTGCATTCTGTGCGTATAAGTTGATCAAATCGAATAATGTTGTCCTCATTCCTTCGCCTTCTAATCCCGGGTCATCAAAAATGTCATTGTGACACAAGAGTCGACTGACACTCTCAACCAGAGACTCGGCACTTGCATAGTCTCTGTAAGCAAACCTCAGAAGTCGCATCAATTTAGGGACGGCCTGCTTCAGGTTAAACGGTGTGATTGTTTCCACACTCGTCGTCATGGAAAGCATCTCCTTTCCCAAATCCTCCCATGCCTGTAATACACGATAGGGAGGACGGCAGTAAGGCGTAAGTAGGTAATCACCATTGTAGACAGCATAAAATAAATCCACCATGGAATTACACAACAAAAATACTTTGTTTATTACCGCGTTTAAATGGAATGTTACTTGGCCTCAAAAGGTTCATTTAAATTCCTCAACACACCATATAAGCTTGCATGTGCTTCCTTAAGCGTTTCCAACGTGCTAGTGCACTATTGTACATACACGTGCATGCACGCCACACAAGCTGCAATAAATTTCCTGTGCACATCAATCCGTGACGACGTATTCTCCACTTAAAGATAAACCTAAGATCTATAGCTAAGTTTCTTACGTTATTATTAACGAGGAGGAAGGCACAATAAAGTGGAAACTTAAGGGGTAATGGGTCATCGAATAAGCGGAAGGAGTAAACTGAAACGGACATTATATAACTCAAACTCTCAAATGAGAAACAATGTTTGAACAAGCTAATTTCATCTCGTTGCTCGTATTGAGTTTCGATGAGCATGTGGGCACAGAATGCTCCGCAATCCACAATCCTCTTCAACATTCAACCATTCTGCATTGTTCATCGTTTTTTTCTTATTTGTCGTGTGGAGTAATGAAGCTACATTTTCCTTTAGCGCCATTTGTATCCATGTGCCAATCTACTACCTACTTCTAATATACCGCTGTAGTACTGGTGGTATTAGTGGTAATACTACTACTACGCTGCTACTATCACTACTCCTGCTACTACTATCGAGTGCTCTTGAAGGAGGAAGTGGAAATAGCAATAAAAACACTCTTTTCTGCATTTTGGTATGATGAACATTAAGAACAAGAGTAACATGTCGTAAAAATTGCAAGCAACTGCTTACATGGTGGTTGATTTATCCATTATTACACTTGCTTCATATACACGAGGCATAAATTTCACTTTTTTACCTCATGTAAACTCTAAGCGTAAGCTGTTAAAAAATTAGCATCTGTAAAAATTGTAAAATTCTTTTTATCATAATCATATTCAACTATGCATCTAAAAGCACAGTCTGCAGTCATCTAAAAGGGGAAGTGCGATTATTTCCACTACAGCTTAATTACTTAAAAGTCAAGAGCGAATGAAAGATGGCTTTCCGATAAATGACTACATCTGGACTTCATCGACTGAATCAGGGAACGTAAACAAATCAGAGTAGGTAGGTGAGTACATGGATATGGATATTAAAACTGTGGTAATATTATTACGTAGGCAGCAGATACACACACTGTCTAATCGTAAACGGACGCTAACGACCTAAAGAACAGCCGCTATCCAAATCTCCTCCAACTACAATAAAATCTGGTTTTTTCATTTAAATTTTAAAATTATGATAATAATTAAATCCGTCATCAAAATACTCAGCCAAGCAGTGAGTGCCAAAGTCCAAGAAAAAAAGATGACTAATAAAAATTTAAGGTTTGCCATAAAAATCTTTAGTTTGAACTTCCAGCCGGTTACTGCCTGTTATAATCAATGCAAATATATCAATGGGTCGTGGGCGCAGCAGAGTCCTATGTACTCATGTAAGAATGATGAACTAGCGGCAGACCACTGAGCATCGAGAGCAACAATAATCATAACATTAGAGCAAAAACGGTGCATAAAATATGGAAGGTCGGAAGAGGCGAGGCGAGGGAAGGAAAAAAGTCACAGAAGAACGGGTCGGGAGGACGTATCGAATAAAATAGAATGGAATTAGAGTTGCAAGCTTACTTGCTCACGACAATTATACAGATTGTCATCTACTTCATGATGCCATTTGGCCGTCGAGTTTTTTTCATCCAAAAAACAAAAGCTAGTCAAGCCGGGTGATTCCTGTTCTGCGATTTCTGGTTCTAGCGTTGAGGTTTTAGACATTGGGAGTTTTGTCCTGTAGATTGGAACAGCCCCAATGCTTTTTTCACCATGAGGACAAGGAGTTACGACACGAGTTCCTTCTACAGTGGCCATCGTTTGCGGTAAAGTGAAATCGCCGTGGTTGATATTGCTGTCGAGGGTGGACGACTGTACAATTTTTTCAGGGCAGTAAACATTTCCATACTGAACAGCACCATCCTTGTCCACATCCAAGGCACTTCCGTCGGAAGAGGTTAATGGATTAGAGAAGACATTTTCGGACGCTAAGATCAAAACGAANCAGCACCATCCTTGTCCACATCCAAGGCACTTCCGTCGGAAGAGGTTAATGGATTAGAGAAGACATTTTCGGACGCTAAGATCAAAACGAATGTTCAATAAAACCTTTGATTGCTGTTAACCACAAACGATTGGGAAGCTGAGAATTCAATTACAAGTTGATCGTGGTGAGCTTTGCATGATGGGATGAAGACACTGGGAGGGAATGCAAGAGGGAAGGAGAAGGTGCTGACGTTTATGTAAATACAGAAACGAAATAATAGAATACGAGTAGGTAATTGGAATGATGAACAAATTCTGAGGAAGACAAATGTTGTTTTGCTGGATTAACATTACAATGGTCATTTAAACAAAGGCAACGGGACTTGGTGATTGACTTAATGGATGTATTACGAAGATGAAAATTACTTTTCTTCAACTCTCAACTCTACTGGCCTCTCTAGTATCTCCCATCTCTCGCATCTGGTCCTGGGCCTAGTTCCTTCTAAAACTCCACCTGACTGCGTACATGGTGTATGTACATGGCAGACAAGGCTGCAAGTCTTGGGAACATTGCAGTCCGGCGAAGATATGCAACTTGTCAAATCCATAAGAACAGGAAGAAAATAACTATTATCGTAGAAGCGAAGAAAAATGAAAACCTGTCCTCTGGCTCATCTGATCTCCCTATCTCACTAGGACTGCTACTTGGTTCGGTGTGTAATAGATGTGCACGTCGATGCTGATATACCTAACTACAAGTTGCAACTACGATACGACGGATGATGTGCAGGATAAGTTTACGTGGATAAGATTTCGTTGTATTCATGACTCCCATGCCCTATCTTACTCATACCGAGGAGGATGAGATGATCATGCTTGGCAGTGTTCGGAATTACTTGAATTCCCATTTGAATGAATGTTTGGTGTGAACTTGGATGTTTGTCAGTCTAACTCACTCATAGGCAGTATAGATATGTCAGATTCAACAACCACAAATCAGCTGTGTGGTGGTAGTGGGCCTGTATTGAAGTCGAAATTGTCTACGTGTATATGACCGTGCATAAAGGTAAATTATTCAGTATAGTCTATCAGATTAGCTTATTGTTAGCATTAAGAGCACCAGAACAACGTAATCGAGCAGGAATGATTGCATTTTGTTCTTCAGCGTAATGCTTACTACTGATATTATTATGCATGATGAGAACATCTCAGATGTGAAGAATCAGAGCTACCTCCTCACTTAAAATTTGCACTGCTAGTGCAGTTCAAATTCTAAAAGCCAAGTTAAATTGTAGTAAGAACCAGTATCTCGAGATATTACGGAACCGTACGTTTACTGATATGGCAAAGTCATAGTCATAGGCGGTAGCTATCTTGCGTTTACTGTCAATTTCTAGACCTCAACTCAGTCTCCCTTTTTGTTGTTTTTTTGTTAGTCAAAATATTCTATCATGTACATATTTCATTCCATTGTGTTTTGTATTCTCTGTTGCAGCAGAACAATTTCATATAGACATCCTCTATGTGTCTGTCTGTCCGACACCGACGCTGAGTTTCCTTAAACTACAAACAATCTATCTGTATTCTGCACAGTCGACCAACCCACACACACCCGTAATCCAAAATGTTGCTTCAGGGCCAAGAAAAATTATTATTTCAGATTATTTACATGGCAGGACCTACGGTAGAGCGTAAACCACAGAAACAAGTAAATAATAATCATAATTCATCCCTTCTCTTAGATGTCATTCACTACTTGTACCGATTTCATATTTCATAAGACAAAAAAGAATTAAACAGCCACATCAAACCAACAGGGAGATCGCCCGCTAGACTTTGTTCACTACAACTTTCCGACCAGACCCAGCCTACACTTTACGCAATCCCAAACAAAATCCAATAATCCTATTTTGAGGCAAATTCAAAGTTTTACCACGATGCAGATCCAATACTTGGTGTGCATTGTCTACATTGCATATCATTTGAGAACCACGACAAAATCATAAAAATAATCTAAAGTCCACATGAAAGGAACCGGTAGACGAGTAAATATTGAAAGTATGTCTTCTCCAACGTCAACTTTACAAGCGAGCTTAGATAAATTAGTTCTGTCCGCTAATCGTGCCACTATATAACGCTGTATGGGAGAGCTCAAGCTTTTTTTGTCTTTCAAGTCTTTCATAGCATTGTAACAACGTCCCAAGTCCCATCTTCATTGAATCATCGTATCGGCATAGCGCCTATGTCTATTATATTATAGCTATATACATATACACCATGCACCATACATTCACATAGCTACCTATGTGAATTGCACCATTGCAAAAATAACTGCATCTGTAGTTTTTCACGACTTCCATATGCTATCACAACAGCTTTTCTATTTCGAACTCACTAACCGAAGTTATAAAAGTTGTGTACGTGTGTAGCAGAGAGCAGAGACAGCCTTTTACTGTACTCGAGTATACATACTTATGTACACACGTATACTTAACACGGCCACCGCTCATATTTATTTTATTTTTATGCCTCAACCTACTATTGAGTATTTACTCGGAAGGATTTTTACAGGTAGAGCTTGTACCACTTACGAATATAGGAAAAGCAACCTGTGCTTTTTACAATGAATTGACAATGAATCCTCGCAGGCAAAGTTTAAGCTAATTTTATCTCATGATCTATGTTATGATTAATATTGAATAAATCGCTGATTAAAGTCTATTATTGATGACGATGATTTAAAAAAAGTTAATGACAAACCCTTTAATCGATTAGATTGTCAGCCTCATCTACGGTTTATTTATGAGGGGCGAATTTACCATTTTGGACAACTGATTTTGATTGTTTTACGGTTGTTGGCACTCAAGCCATAATTATTTCTCCTTTGGTAGACAGACAACGACAGCATGATGCCATTTAATGTAAAGAGAAAAATTACAGGGAAACAAAAATTTGAAGTTGATTTAATCAGGTTCTTGAACCATTAGTAGAAATATTAATGGCTATGGACAAGTTATATAACATACTGCACAACCCATGAATATTCTATTATATATTGCACTAATGCAATGCAAATGTTTAGACGGCAGCCAACAATTATCGCATTTCATAGTATATTTAATAACTTTACGCGTAAAAAAGAGAGAAGAATGAAAAAAACAAATGTGATGATTTGGCTACAAAGTTAACAAAGCGAGATAAAAAAAGTTACGGCGATAAACCTTGACTCGTAGCAAACCAAGAAATGAGTAAAGAAAGCATGTGATCAGATCCTTACTCATCACATCACACTTCAGCACCGGTATGGTTGGCTGTACCAGTGTGCTACTCGTATGCATTACAATGTCTACCCAGTAAATAGTTTGAACCTTTTATAACCTGAGGTTCACCGAAACATTTAAATGCGTACAGTGTTGCATATGTTGTCCTAAATCTTGTTGTTTTCTATAAAGAAGAAAACTATTAAAAATGGCTTATGTAGGGAGCATTAACTCAACAGCAATAATATTCTTTAATGCAGAAACTATGATAATAAAAGGAAAATTAAGTCTGCAAACAATTATTGTTCAATCTTGTCAAGTACATAATATAATATTGTGGTATATCGTCGTGCAACTCTCGTTACCACGGTCACGGTACGGCTACACATACACAACCATGTATACAATAATACTTGAGGACGAGAGGTGACATGACATGGTTTAGGAGTGGCTTCTTCGCAATGTAGGTGGATTTTTGTTAACTGACTTGAATTCTTAATCGTTTCGAGATCACGGTCTCAACGTTAAAACTCCGTAGTCTGCACCTAAATTTAACAATACTGTCATATAGTGATAACAGACGTAGTACGAGGTTTCAAGTGCCCTACCTTAAGGAATTTTAAGAACGTCTGCATGGCCCGGCCTGGTTCACCTTGCACGTCCTAAACATGATTTAACCTGATTGCTACACTATAAAGTGTGGTGAAGTCGCTACCAGTGCTCCTTTGTTGTGCCAAATCCGGGAAAGTTATGAGCGCAGGACAATTGGTCAGGGTGTTAATAATCAATGTGGAAGCATATGTACGCCCACAACTGTCTGAATATTTTAAACTAAAGTATGAGCAATTCATAGCTGGATTAAAGATGTTTAAGGATCCGAATCTGGCGAATTCTTAACTCAGCTTAATTTTGGTGCTGTACCACTACTTGCTGCCCTACAGTAAAAATAGATCTTGAGTAAAATAATGAAACTTTACCAAGGTTTAGAAACCTGCACACACTGCTGTAGTTCCAAGTGCTGTAGAAATAAGCACAGCCTAGTACAGTGGCTGAGGAAGAAGTATATTTGAACTAAACGTCGTTAATTAACTACAGCAAGAAAAACGACTTGACTAAACTGGCCATTAAAACATAACTAGGAATATATGTGACGTCTGACTACATGCGAACTTACACATTTGCTCAAATACATTAAATAACTATTCTATTTTATCGCTTCATGGGGTTTTGTTAGTGTGCACACTGTTCAGTGCAGATGGGAAATTACATGTGTATATAAGCACGTAGCTATTACCTTGACCTACCGCATCTGTGTAGACGAAGGGACAATATAGTACCGGTAAACTATGTGACAAGGGTGACAAAATGTACCTGTGAGCAACTCACTTCTTGTACTTGTTTCAAGAACTTCCCTTTCCTCTTCATATGTATGCATTTTCCTGCAATCCTGCTATTCCCACTTATGGGATTCAAGCTAAATGTAAAATTTTGCCAAGAGCAAGGTACATACATACAGTTACGTATGTGTAGACGGACATTTTATAGACAACCTATAAACCGTTTTGCAAAGAATCGACTGCTATTGATATTCTGTGCATCACTGAAAAATTTGGAGCAAAGATACAAAGTATGTGTAGGAAAAGACCATTATTGTACCCTTTATGTCTAATGTTTATAGTTCTGTACATTGCTCTTCGCATTACTTTGCAGTGAAACCTAGTGTGTCTGCAATAGAGCTGAGGAATTTTTTACAGTAAAAATTCTCACCGCCTACACGCCCTGATAGAAAAATCATGAGTCAGCTAGTCATTTGCAGTTATGTGCAAAATGCATAATATATTAAATACGAACATTAATCTTGACACTGAACTGATCAATATGAAACACGAAGAACTTATTTGACTTCCCTCAAGCAAATACAATACGATTATGTAAAACTGAAACGTGCAGTTGAGAGCTCTATGATCACCATCTTCTTTCGAGTTCAACCTAACTAGAGCTGCTAGCTTCACAGGAGCAGAGAAACAATAGAAAACATGAAGTATTCATTGCTAACAATTTTTAGCTTTTGTCTCTGTCCAATTCAAATACTATGAACAAATGCCTGAACCCGTGTTAACAATTTGTTCTAAAACTTCAAAATCCAAACGCATTTTAACACGTCTGTCTACATACATAACAGTAATACGGTAAAATTGAAGAAGTAAAGTAGATACTTGAGAATGTAGAGTCCTCCCTTTCTTCTTCCTTTAACAGCAGAAGATGTAAGAAAGCCTAGCTTTTGTTTCCCTTTCAATCACAGCGTACCTATAAGACCAAACATCTGACGTATTAAAGATTTCATGTGCAGATAACCAAAAGTTAGGATGACCAGTTATGAACGTTGGCTTGATGAGATATTGACGAAATTCCACACGTCAAGAGAGATTAGTAAGCTACTGACTTACAAGAATCATCCGTACCTTTTCAAGTCAGTCTATTCATGCAAAAAAGTAGCAAGCCATTCAACATTGAGTTTGATCCGAGGGTGTGTAAATGCTGTTGATTAGTCGAATTACTTATACATTATCGCCTGCACATAATATTTTTGATCTAGGGCTGAGTATAAGTATACCGGGAAGCTGTAATAGTGACTCATTGTCAAAAGAGAACAAGCCGTAAGGGAATCTGTTCGTCTTCAAACTGAATGTGTGCAGAGTCAATAGAGATCTATCTTCTATTGCCACAGTACAGTAAGTAAGTAAGTACAAGTAAATAATCTGTGCACTATGAATTGTACGTCAAGACTGATGAGACTCTCGAACTTGACACGAGAAAAGCGTTGGGCAAACAATGAATGTGATAATTCGGCAAGAATTGCGGAAGTGTACACATTGAGACCAACAGAAAAGATAATGATTATCTGTGCAGAATGACTTTAACTAATCATAAGATGAATATATGATGAAAGTTTAAGGAGCCGTACAATTTACAAAATATTCACTTGCCAAGAAAGAGGTGTTCGCGCAAAGCAAGAATGGAGCAGAGGAGTTGAAGTTGTGAAGGTAATGTAGGCGACGCTGAAGCGACGTCTGTATCTATGAGAATCAAGAAAGAGAGAGAGAGAGAGAGAGAGAGAGAGGCACATGCAAGCATGTACCATCGGCAGAACGTACCAGTGCAAAGCAAAGGTCGAGTATTATCTATTATTCCTTAAATTTCAAATTACTTATCTACGTCTGGCCGAAGTTGTAGAATTACAACTTCAACTGTACAATAATTTCCCAGCTCATCTTCATTCCATTTTCAATACAAATAATATGATTAGGTAAGCTTAATGTGAAGAGAGGTGGAGCACGGTTTCATTTCTTGTAAGGGCATCTTAGTCGTTGGACGCCACCAGAAACGATTAAGATTTTTATGATTTACAGGTATCAAATGAGTAGGTATAATAGATAGACCGGGACTAAGACTGGCACTAGGACTGGGACTATGGCTAGGATACATACAGACACCGAGACAAGTTAAGAAAGAGAAGAAGCTGCAAAAAAAAATTGTGCAAATACCTAATGCTTTTGGCAATGACACAATCTTCTCTCCTACCCCGAAACTATGTGATCGGATTGTCAGAAGAAGGAACAAGAAGAGAAATGTTGAAAGATGCCAACAATAAGTTTTTCTATGAACTTCCATTTCTTAAGTTTCCTTGGACTTGGATGAGACGAAAACTTTATTTTTTCCTTTCCTTGCCCGTCCGACGCAACTAACTAGTTGTACTTTGAGAAGAACTTTTTCAACAATTTCAATTATTAATGATTTTGACTTATACTGCAGGATTTTTTCCTCAGTGCCTCCTTTGGAGCTCTTTCAAGAACAATAGACCCCAACCAGAGACGAAATCCGGGTTTTCTACTGATGATTCCATGACCACACATACAACTACAACTCGATATTTACCTCCGTGATTTTCCCCTCATAATAGCTCATTTAGTGTCAGTATACACGACTACATAAATTCACGTGCACTACACACTTACCGTCTCTACTACACAATTGCAATTGTAAGCTGACATTTGAACTTTTATTGTTATTTTTTACCGTCCATTTTTCAGTAATCACTAAGCTGATAGGCTGCGATACAAACTTCTCTGTCTACTGTGTACAGGTCTATACTGCTTCAGAATATAGCATAATGCAATATGCCAATGCAATAGAACTCCAGTAGATTAAATATAAGAAATTTGCTGTCCATGAACAAATTCATCGTCATAAACTCGCAATCAGTGGTGCTTAGAGGATATTCCTGCCTGTGAATATGAATAATGATTGTGATGTAAAGATTAAGCCAGATTTAAGCAAATGCACAATATCACTTTTTTCACTTTTTTTATATCGAGGGTTTAATGGTTAATCCAGGTATCATCTATTCGTTCATGCTCCACAACCATGCCTTATTACGGCTATCAAACAAAATAAACTCGTTTTGTGATTCTGTGTCCTAATGAAAACTTTTTGTTCATGTCACGTCCAACGCAAAGTCCATACTGTGAATCTTTTGTAACTTGATGAACTTACACATATAGGGCTCGGGAATACAAATGCTTGTGTAGATATCTACATATGTATACTGCAGCCTGTGTTAAGGGCAATATCCCTTTGGTATGTAGTACCATTAAACTAACCAGTGGACAACTCAAATCATATTATACTATACTTTTATTTTATGCAGATTATTTTTTTTCTTTTCTAACACAATGTCTCAACATAATTTACAGACTGCGAGACTGCCGATGACGGTGAGTAGAGTACGTACTTCTTGTAGAGAATTTTTAATTTTAACCTTTCGGCAATATGGACCACATCATTATTTCAATTATAATCATGTAGTCTGTAATAAAAGCATCCATAAACTCACATAGGCGGTCTCTGTGACAAACATAATACGCTAGCTTAAGATCGGGCCATTTCGCACACTGGTAGATTTGTGTTCTGGGTGCGTTGTTTTTCAAACACAAACACATGTTACAGCACAACATACAAACATGATCTCTCAGGCTATTTTTGATGGCTTTAAGCCATAGTTCTTTCCTCTACTGTTTAATGCGAATCCAAGTACGTATATCAAATATGAACTTAAGATGCAAAAGCCATATTACACTCTAAAGCAGATGTAGACAAATTAACATGAATGAATGAGATGAAAGCATTTTGGTATTCGAACCATGTATCTTGATGTACACATGACATATTTTGATATCATCCTGATATCTCCAAATTACCTTCAAAGTTGTTAAACTGCAACTTCGAAGATGGTCCGGTGATGCCATAAAGCTGTAAAAAGACACCATATTTGTATTTTTGTAATCGAGATGAACTTTAGATACGCCAAAATATCGCCATACCATCACTACCACAAATGTAGATTAGATGACATCTGTTTTTACAGTGCACATATCACCGCTCGGCACTTTTATGCCTAACTTCGATAAATCAATTGATAATCACAGTGTGAACTTCTTTTTACAAGAGAAGTAAATATATGAACATGGTAGATAGTTTATGTCCATAGCCATCCGTGCAGTTTTTACGCATATATCTACGTGTCAAAAGCTTCTCGACGAGATTCGTAATTGTGCAACGATTATTTAATAGGAGTACG
This sequence comes from Ptenothrix huangshanensis, assembly GCA_036851915.1. NCBI lineage: Eukaryota > Metazoa > Arthropoda > Collembola > Symphypleona > Dicyrtomidae > Ptenothrix > Ptenothrix huangshanensis. The sequence continues at coordinate 22,575 of JAAXYX010000886.1, forward strand.
TGAAATATGTAGCTTCAGGAGGTTGGGGTTTATACATCCGCCCGTGTTTACATAGCATAGAAAATTATTTCAAATTTTATGGTACAAGATTGGAATTCAAACCTATCTGATGAAAGAGGTTAGAATTACAAAGCCTATAAAATACGTTGTGTAGAACTAATGGTTGTACTAGCAAAACACAACGCACGCCAGAATCAGATCTTCCACTGAATGAGCAATTAAATACGGGCAAACGACTTAAAATTAATCAGATTATTTTATTTGCTTAAGGTGACATAATTTTGGCACAGTACAATGTATTGTCAATAAATTAAAAGATGGCGAGCAGCTTATTCGTAACCTAGCATGTCTTAAATAATCTTACAATCTTTTATGCAGTACAATAAGTTAGTTACCAACTATTAAACCGCCGACTGCCATATTGTGGCGGTAAGGATTATGACCTATGTAAAATGGAGCTATTATTAAAATGGTTCATTATTCAAAACGCTGTCAGCAAAAATGGCAATACTTTATCAAAAAATTATTTGCACACTCAATTGCTTATTATTTATGCTTATCTTTTAAAATTAATCGTTAACCTGACGGAGTGACTCGTCTCTCATCGATTCTTATCGCCAAAATTCTGAACTATTTTCACAGATTTGTTTTTCTCAAACAATCTCAAGCTGAATCTGTGTATCCCGATAGCAATATTTTGCGACGAGAGTCGATGCAAGTCGAGTCACTTCGTCGGGTAACGGCTATTATTCTTATAGTAAAAGATGCTAGAAATATCGAAAAAAGTTACACAAAGAAGGTATAGTATGTATTCTTAAAAAAATGATAGATGTCATGTAGTGATACGCTGAGGAAATACTCAGTCTAAGTAATTGTGACATTTACATTTGTGTAGTAGGTTACAATAAATACATTCATATACGTTATAATACTAGTAGTACAAAGAGGTATGATTTCATTTGCGCTCCAACGAAGTAGGTACCTACCAACATGGTACCGGTTCTCGATTCACCCTTTGAAATGTAATGCCTTCAAAGAACCAAGTAAATTTGAACTTTTGCAGAAAGAAATAAAAATGGAATATTTAGGAGATTTATCTGGCCACTGATATACGAAGTTTTTAAGACGAGTAATTCCTACGTTGGATGTAACAACAGCTAGATAGCTAACAAGATGTAACTTTACCGGTTTTCAATAATGATTATGTAAGTTCATAATATTACTTCTTTTGCTGTTTGTCAAATCACCTCCAACGCATGTGCGATTACTAGATTTTGCACAAATACCTAACTTGTTTATATTTCTTTGAGTGTTCTTTAATTCCTAACTCACGTTTTAATTCGAAAATTTTTGCAACACATTATTTTAAATATTGAAAATTAAAACAAATAAAAATAGTTAAAAATTTCTAAGCCTACCTCGCTTCACGGAAATGAACCACAACAATACAAATTTTGCCTGCAAACCACAAAGTTATCCTATATATATCAATTTAAATGGCGATCTCGCGACCTGGTACCGTAGATAGATGGATATATTTACCATCACTTCCTTGAAATGCTATTTGAATTTTCTGCCTAAGAGAGCGGATTCCATGCTTACATAAGAGATAATTTCTAAAATCTGTGGGCAGTACACTATTCTACCGTATTTTACCTTATTCATTATTTTGTTACCAGTGATTACAAGCACAATAAAAATATTCATCACATAGCAATGAAGTACAACTACAACTTTCAACTTTATGCGAAAAGTATTATTTGTTCGTTAATGGTTATTCATAATACTGATAACAGGTGAGATTGCAACATGATTTCACACGTATGTACACACTAACACTGCAAAGTAAAAAAGGTTGGAAAGCAATATTTGCAACTCAGTGTATAGAGATCCAATAATAAAGTCTCGGCATAAGAATGTAAGTAATTTCAGATGCCTATGAGAATTATGCTAACAGAATAAGATTAGAGGACTACGAGATGCAGAATACAGAAATAGGAAGACGAAGACTATTAATGGCTACTGGCTACAACCATTGCATTGGCGTAACCAGTGGTGTGCGACAAAGTTTAAGTTTAAAGTTAACCACATTTGCACTAATCTTACGGAGTACATACAAGCCTGCGAGCTGAAATAACTAAGCACAAAGGTTAGGACAATAAACGATCCCAAACACCAAAATAAACGAGTTTTAATGCCGTTTGGTAACTCCCATTGATCGCAAGTTATGCAAAAGATAGAGTTTTCGTTCTATATAGATATAGCCAAGGAATGATTACCAGTGTAATAAGCTAAACATTCATATCCTTCATCCATTAACTGAACTTCCCTAATTTTATTCACCGTAATCTCTTCGATTGTCACGAGTTCGAAGAAACAGTATAGATAACCATTTCTTTGATAGCTGCATTTTATGATACGCCAGCAAACGCTGGAGAGAAATACTTATACGAAGTTACATCAATTTACTAATCTTAAAAATGCTGTTTATGAGCTGCTAAAGAAAGAAACAATCTAGCTATTAGCTAGAATAAATGTAAGGAGCGGTAATGTTATATGTAATCAGTCTAGGTGCGACAATTAGGTATACGAAGCATAAAAATTACGGAAGTGGTTGAATCGTGAGTTGATTTACACACAGTAAAAGTACGAGCAAAGTAGTAAATAGAGAAGTAGATGAAGAACTATTAGAAATCAAACTCGCAAACCTAATTCTATTCTAGTTCTTCATTCACAAAGGCTTTGTGACACTTCTCTGCCCACCCTTTCATTCGAGTAAAATTATCACACGAATAGTTGTGACGTCCATTTATGCATTTCCACGCATGAATATGTACCTAATTATGATTGTTAAAAATTATTTTCAGTCAACAAACACGAAGCAAAAAGAAAGTTGCTAGGGTTAAAAACTACAGAAATCTACACAAAAAATGAATAGTAATTGCCAAGCTGCTCATTAATTGAAGAATATGCATTAAATACATAACCAGCCCACAGTAGTTGAATCAAGTGTAGCGCCGTAAGTACTGACAATGATGATGCGCACAGAATTTAATCGGTTGCTGCTTTCTTTGCAAATGAAGCAAGGGCAGAAATTTCAGTTGTATCGGCATCCAGTCTGCTAAATTCTATCTCTTCAGCTCCGCTGTTGGTATTTGCATACGGATCTGTAAGTAAAATTATATTAATAAAATTAATTCCCCGTGAAACACGAGCATGTCCAGACGAGTCTGCAGCGTGTGCACTTAAAACAAGAAAACAATCGAGTCAAGGCGCACGGAAAGGTACAAGTAAACAAGGAAACTTAAAGCAAGTTTCTACCCCAAAAATGTGATTAATTTAATGAAACCAACTATTAAAAATACACCACATAATTTGACAAAATACTGCCCAATTAGACTGACACGGTGAGCTTTGTCTGGTTGCAAGTATGTTTTATGCAAAAACTTTGAAGCAAGTACTAAACCATCGCATACTCTTATTTATTGTACTTCAAAAATGTGTAAGTTGTCGGTCAAAAAGTCTCGGAGTAAAAAAAGTGCCTATTGCAAACTCAAGCACTGGATAGCCTTTCTCAAAACAGCTGGGCTGTACGCATGGTAATCGCTGCTCTGTACCCGAGTATCACCTATAGTCTAGATGCCTTGCGGTTTCATCAGTCATAATTGCGAACGCCAGAGGAAAAAGGGAAACGAAAAATGTAAGAACCGTTGAATAATTCGTAAATGCGTTTCCTACAGTCATTTCCAACAAAACCGAGTGAGTGAAATATTTCAAAGACCCCATGCATTGGTTCATACTAGACACTTCGTCCTGCAACTATTTAATTGAAGACAAGAGAATATCACAATAAATTACCTCTTTCCGGGGGCCAACGCTTATGTGAAGGAGCATAGAGGCATAACAAAGCTGAAATGTAGATATTCCACATGCCATAAACTCCCGTGTAAAATGCAGATGTATACTCAATCTCAATACCCGCGTCCCCTCCCTCCCATTTCCATTTATCTTCATCGACTTGACCCACAATAAATCCGATGACAGTCATTGCAGCACAGACCAACGTTGCTAACATTAAGAACTTGAAGCGGAGAATAATTCCTAAACCACAAATGAAATAAAATAAAGTTCTATGCGAAAGGCATTAATAGCATCCATAATATTATTCGAACGTTTTGCTAAGTTATCGAGCAGAAATGTAAGGCTCCACCTTTATAATGAAGTCGACGCACTGCTGACATGGCTGGTAAAGCGGTCCTTTTAGTGCTAATATTTCGAAATACTTTCCAAACTGTCCACGATAGAAACACGAAGTACAGAGAAGCTGAGACTCCAGCAGCGATTATTAACGCCAAAGCTAAACGGGTTCCCACTGGGGTGGCCCAAAGTGAATAAAATGGATTCACCAAGTGGGCACCACGTTCGCAAAGATCAAAAAGAAACAATGCGAAACAACCAATGGCAACAGCGCTCAGATGTTTCCAGTATGATCTAAGAGTTTTTCTTTTATCTCCAGACTCCTAAAACATTGATAATAATGAGGTAATCAGAACAAACGTTGAAGTCAAATGGCTACATTTACGTAAGAAACAATAGCAAGGGCAAGATTGCGTAAACGAATTTGTACTCTATGCTATATCCTATTATTAACTACTATAAAATCCCAAATTGTCGAATTTATATTATATAAAAATCATAGCACTGGTAGGTTGTTTGGTTTTCAAATAATCTATCTACATTCAAAAATCTTAATGACTGCTAGCAAAGCATACCATCAAATGCTCCCCGGTGAAAACCAACCAGAAGGAAAGAAGAGCGGCGTAAAATACCCCTTGTCGAATATCGCTGAGTAGCAGCATGTACGGCAATATCGAAAAACAGTGTCAACCATTCTATTGGAACTGCATTAAGTTCAAATCAATGACATCAATTAGGATACGAATTATTCTACAACTGAACTTGATGACTATTAATTAATTTGAAAGTATACGTATGTACTAAATATCAGTAACTTCTTACGATTTAAGAACTCCAGTGCTATTCCCAAGGAAAGAATCATCTTTTCAAGCAGTGCTGGAGGTCTTCCTTGTGACTTTACTCTTCTCCAAAACCACACAATAATGAAAAGAACAACCGGAGTAAATACAGTTTTCATTGTGAACCAGACTTTTGTGAAACCCCCATTTTGATAAATAGTTACAAGATGCATTTCTTGAGGAATTCCAATACCCTACATAGTCAAAGTATCTTTTAGTGAGTTCACGAATGGTGTATCATTATTAGTAATCATATGTACCTAGGTAAAAATCAAAGCAACTTAGATCATACACACATACAGTTACTCAGTTACAACGAATACAGTTAGCAGTTAGATTTAAAGTGTAACTAATATAGTTTGGCTATAGGCAGGTTACTAATGACTTTCGATAATAATTTTAAATTCAAATACCTGTGGAAAAATAGCCATACCTTATTATGAGGTTTTGAAGCTGACACAGGAAGACGAATGTTGAGCAAGTAGTAGTCATGATGTAACGAACCCAGCTCGAAGAGAGGTATCAATTCGCATAAATAATTGTGACCCTCTTTAGGGTCGTCAATAGTGCATTCCAAAGTCCTTTCTTCTTTAGACTCCGCATACCACGTCCAGTCAGTTTCGTCAGGATTACCGTACTTATTTCTGTAAGCCATTCGTACATCTAGTAGTAGCTTGGCTCCTTCCTCTTTTTATTATTTAGAAAAATATAAATTATACAAGTTAGTTTTGAAATATTGAGGGCGTTTGGAATACTGTTTGCAAAATAACATTTTCATGGTGGCAAGTCCGCCTGCCCAATGTCTGCCGGTGGAATGTCTGCGCAAATTTTGTTTCACAAAATGTCTGCCGAGTCGATATCTGGCAGCTAAATGTCTGCGGCAGAAAATCCGCGCCGAAGTGTCTTTGCGGTCCAGTGTCCGCCCCGAAAATTTTTCGTCCAACTGCCTTTCCGGTCCAATGTCGTAGAACCGCCTAAACAGCCAAATTCAACTTCGAATAGAAGGTGGGACAGATTCGAGATTTTTAATATTTCGTTTTTAATATTTCGATATTTTAATATTTTATCGGGAACACTGAAAGAAACCTGATTGTTACTTCTGTAAACTTAAGGTGCTATTAGCTCCGTATTAACAGTGAACAATTTGGGCCTAGTCCAGCGTTTCGGAAAAAACATTTTAGAAATTTTAAAATAGTTCCCCCTTGTATTGCGAGTTGAATTTACTTCCAACCCTGAAAAATCACTACAAGTGGCGACTTGTGTAGATCACCAAACCTCTGACTGAATGCAAGCCAATAATCTATCACGTCAATCCGCTGTGCCGACGTGCTACCTCTCAGATTTGAATAACTTTCAATGACACTTTCTTACCGTTGTGTTTTTGCAACAATAACGAATTAAAGGCACACATTACTCGCCAAAATACAATTCAATACTACAAGCGTTCGGCATGAAAAAATGTTTACTACTAATCAGTCGCTTCTATGCGTACCTTTA
>JAAXYX010000887.1:0-29091 GCA_036851915.1 Ptenothrix huangshanensis
AATTATCCATATGTAGCCACCTATGGTTCTTATGGAAAACAGTTATGACTCGTTAGAAAAGTACTTTATCCGAGTAAATCTGACATCATTTGTGCTTTTTAGAAGAGTATTTCACTATCGTGCTTTTTTTGCCCTCTCGCACTATACTATTACAAAATTACCAGTCAATCTTTATTCAAAATCATATTATTTCTTAACGCTCTCACCGACTCACCGCTAAAATATATCAAAATTTGTTTTCAAAACCACGCATCGTCATAATGTTGCATCGGTTTGGCAGCTTGGGATTAGTTAGCGGTGGAGAGCAAAGTGAGATCCGTCGGGTGTACGGCTATTATCTCCTATTTTAGCATAATTGACTACTTCATCAAAAATATAAGTAAAGCTACTCATGCATACGCTCTAAAGTATCGAATATTTCTGGCACTCTCCTTAATTATTTCGATTGTTTTTTTAAACTAATCCTAAGTCAAAAATTGTAAACACTAAATTAGGTTTTTGCATATTCATAAATGCAAATGATAAAAATCAACTTATGAAGTCAATGTCAAATCAATGCCAAGTCAAGTTAATGACACTGACAATGTTTAACCTCAATTTTTTGCATCGTCCAAACGCATGTCCCAACCAAGTCGGCTGCACAGTAAATCAAAGTTTGATGAAGATGAAGATGCCGGTGCTGCTTTTGAAGATGGGAGATGGTTCGGTGCATCTTTAGTCACTATAGTGTTTTCAGCACCACTAGATCTTTTAGGATGTTCAGCACCACTGCTTTTTCTTACATATTTTTGTGATTCCGTTGCTCCCTTTTTCCTTAGGTCTTCTGCATCGTCTCGCCAGTTTGAGTTGGAGTTACCCTGTCGAGCATAGGAGGATCGAGGTTTATACTGGTCACTGTTGTCCCGGACCGAAGAAGTAGGCCTAGCAAAATCGGCAGTAACTGGAAAGGATTTTCTGTTTTCATTCCGATGTAACTTTTGCTCAGACTCAGACTTTTCCCTTTCATCATTCATAGCCCGTTTTCCATATTCAATATTACCCTGTTCGGGTATTACATCTCCGGTATTTGTGTGCTGAGCTGCCATTCGTTCCGCAACAGTCATTTTCTTGTGGTTTTTATACGAAGGCAAACTGGCTGCTGTTTGTGACTGTGACTGCGGTTGTGACCCGGAATCAAAACTATTGGTAGGAACTGATATTGTAATAGACACTTGTTTTTCCAGTGATGGAGCTATTTGCAATTTAACGAGAGAATCTCCGACCTCCAAAGCTTTATTGCTTAGATTGCTTTCATTCCTCTTCTGCCTCTGGTTACTGCCTGGTTCATCGAATAACTAAGGATAATAATTATCATTTTTATTAATTATTATTATTAACCCGATTACACACTAGAGTTATAGTATATTATACGCTGAGAAATTTTCCCAGACTAATTGTCCACACGTGTAGCATCTAGACATCTAATAACAACATTTTTTGCTAGTAATTCTAATTAATAATTACATTTCTTTTTGAATTTAATTAACTGAATAAATTTAAATTAACTAATTATTAATTTAAATAGCAATGTCAATGTTTAATTAAATAATTTTAAAGAATTTTTAAAATGATTATAATTTACGTGTATAATTACTACCTGGAAATGCCTCCGCTGATTTCCAGACACGACTTCATCAAGGAATTCTTCGACATGAACTACTTTACACCTAGGATTGCGCCCGCATTGTTTCTTTAAATTGTCTGCTACCGAAGAAAATCGTTCCATCCCTGCATGACCGACTTGAACAAATGTGAAAAAGAAATTATCTTTTTTCAGCATATCTTTCACCAGCTTAATCGCGCTTTTACTGTCGTCATTTTTCGAAACAATATCGATCCCATCAGTCAGAAGGACAACGTGAACCTTGCCCGTTTTGTAACCTGCAACAATCAATAATGAAATGAATAAATAATACTAATTATTACCTATTTACTAATTAAAAATGAAATTATGGAATTAACTGATGAAAGATTTTACACTAAAATGTTTAATTACTAACTTACAATCATAAGGCACTTCATCCACAGTTTGTCCCCAAGCATCATAAAGCGCTGATTTTTGTCCGATATCCGACTTCTTCCCACGAATATCTTCCTGAAGTCGGTTCAAATCCAATTTTCCTGCCGGTGCTGTCACAAGTGTTTTTAGCTGACTTGCAAATTGTCGAATCACCACCTTCGTATGATACGGTGTATCCTCAATAATTCCTTTTAGCAAGGATACCATGTCAGTCAGCTTTTGACCCTTCATGCCCTCACTATTATCCACAGTTATGTAGAGGAACCGCTTCCATTTCGCCGGAGCTGAATTATCAGCGATTCGACTTCGATTTGGCGTTTGATTCCTGTTTTGACTGTCTGATGATTGGGAAGGGGTCATCTGGAGAATGACCTGGATTTTGTGCTGACGTCGGCTTTGAAAATCATCTGCTTGAGATTCTCTTTCTTGTGCCCCGTTGTTTGGCGTTCGCCATGGTAATGACGACATATCTTAATACTGAATCCAATGCTAATTTTGTGAATAATGAAAATCGAATTGAGATTAATTACCAATTACAGAATTCAAAGCATTGAGGATAAAAGATAAAAAACCGGGAGTAGGTTTGTAGTTAGTTTACCCAGTGAATGATTATTTAAGTACAGGAATAAGGGAAGAAAAGTGAAGATAATTATATTTAAATCTAATTGCAAGTCAGTATTACCTTTGTACCGTCGTAATCTGCTATTGGTCATTAACTGACTGTTAATAGTTTCTTGGTCTTGGTGTCGTCGTCGTCGTCGTCAGCCGTCAATGCTTGATTCTCTGTGGGTTTGGTAAAGTAATAAGCAATATACGGATAATCGTATGTACACTATACAAACTGCATGCAACCTTGAATTGGTAAGGAAAAATAAAAACACACTTGACTTGGCTTTGCCCAGAGCAGCACTAACGTAAGCACCTATTAGGTACTACCTAACTCTAACTGTCTAGCTGAAAATGAATAACATGAACTATCAATACAATAAAGTGAGAATATAATATGAATTGAATATCGTATTAAAGTATTACTTACTGCAGTTAGTCAGCCAGTGCGTGCAGCTAGAGAAGTGTAATTTAGATTGTACTGCTCACAACTGCTCACTGTTCGTATCGTATCTCGTTTCGCTCCAATACTAACTAAGGCATGAATCATGGAAATAAGGGGCTGCCCATAAAACATGTTCACGTTGACATGAGCGTTTTAAGTTGTAATTCCATTGTTAATAATTAGTCCCATGTAAGAAAGGCGTTTACACTACAGTTATTGGTGATGTGCTTATGAATACAGATAAGTCGACCGAAATTATGCCCTATGCTTTGTCACTACTTTTCGGGAATCTCATTATATTGTTTTTATGCTTTTTTGAAATCTCATTATGCTTGTTATGCTTTTTTGAAACCTGATTTTGTTTTTTATGCTTTTTGAGAAACCTCATGCAGTACACCTTTTATGCTCGTCTTGAAAATTTCGTTATGATTTTTATGTTTTTTTTTTGAAACCTCAACATGTTTTTAATGCTCTTTCGGAAACCTCGGTACTCCTTTTATACTATTTCAGAAACCTCACTAGGTACTATAATTATATTATGAAGATATAATTATAGCGGCAATTCGAGAAACAACTAAAATTGCTCATAACCACTTGTATAGCACAAAACCTTAATATACACAAGCAAAGCAACAACAAATAATATGTACTATATATTACAATCATTATGCTTTTACTAACAACAGTTTATGCGGTCTACTGTGTCTGATGGCAATTGCTATAATAGCAACAGTGAAATAAAGTTATTTCTTTCTCTCTTTCTGAGAACATGGAAATGGGTAGATTCAAATTCTACCGATTTTGCAGCAAAAATATAAAAAAAAAATGCTACATAAGTGAGAAAAATATATCTTCATCGTTTCCGGGTTAAAGCTCCTTAATCGTTTACGTTTGCAAAAAGATTGCTATCGTAAAATAATTTATAAGCGTATAGCATTCGTACCTAACAAAAAGCAGTTTGTTATAATCGACAAACTTTCATTAATTTACAAACAGCTCCTTAACTAATAATATAAAAAAACAACATACACAATCAACTATTATACATTCAATTTACGTACGTAATCACAATTATTTTATTTATGATTCATAATTCATAGAAAAATAAATCGTACTCCTGTAATAGCTAAAGCTTAGCACTGACTAATGATTGGAAATTCAATTAAGTCCCTATATACCTAGCTACTGGTTCAATGTTCAATCGTAGAATAAACAACTAACTAGTTGTAAATTGTAAAAATGTAATATAAAATTGATAATTTCAATTTTTCAAGTTATTTTTATCACAGAAAGTCAATACGTGGCAGCTTTGGGATAATTATGAGTATAGCCTCCGAAATTTTCAGATCTGATGAGAAACAGATTCAGAAAAATGGGTGACCTTTTTCAATCATCATTAGATGAGAAACTGAGTGACAGATGAGATTTCCAAAACTTTTCATCTGTCTCTCATCTGTTTCTCGAGTCTAGCATGTTTCTCTTCTCTTTTACAGGAAAAACAGATTCAATTTTGAAGGGTGTTCGGAGAGTGTATACTTATAGTTTTGAGTTTTTTTAATTCCACTTCCCGTTAGAATATAATTATTATCGCTTACATGACTGGAAAATCTACTACTGTAATGCTGCGTTTTGTTTGTACTTAGGGAGTGTAATAAAATATTGAGATATTTCGGAGGATAAATGCTGACGAGTACCAAACATTCGATCCAATTCCTTTATGCTGTTTTGAATATGCTTTGAAGAGAGCTTCAACTGATATTTATTTACGTCATAATCCACATCCTCTGATTAGCTAATGCTAAATTAATGTACCCATTATTTGATATCGTATTACATTTTTTCATGTTGAACTATTGCATGCTGAGCGTAATTTACATCCACAGTTCAAGAAGCAGATCAAAATGCATTATTCTACTCCGGACTATTTTCAGGCTTTAATCAGACAAGTAATAACAGTAGCTTAACTAGGCGTAGGTCACGTAGGGTTAGATCTACTTACAACAATTTTTTTAAAAATACAATGCCGTCTTTAAGATCTGAGCGAAAAGGACATGTTTTTTTAAATTTACACAGTAGACGCAGTTTTTTTAACTTGCACCAAAACGACCCCGTATTTTTAAAATTAACACAAAAACGGGCAATTTTTTTTAATTCTACACAAAAAAGAAGCTGTGTTTTTAAATAAATTTACACTAAAATGACGCAATTTTATTTTATAATTTACACTACATAAGACGCCGTCTACTTTAATTTTACACTGGAGGAGATCCAGGTTTTTCCTAGCCTACTGTAAACAAATCCTGCGGGCGCTACTGGTTGCGAGTACATAATTACTTCGACCATTTTGCAATTGTGCGTAAAAAAGACTACGGAGGTGACAAAAATGTCCACTGAAAATGTGCAAATAATCTACAGATAAGTACACCAGCTTTTGCAATCCTTCTGCTCCAAGAGGTTTGTGCAATTGCAACTATTCTGAGTACAAAATCCAAACAATGATATAAATTAAAGGGTAAAGTGGTAATAAAATATCAAGAGAAAGTTAACATTGAGTTTACTGCCCAAATTACCTAAATTTTTGAACGTGTATGTATGACCGAATGCTATCACGAACCATTTTATATTTTACACAAACTATAGCCTTGCTTTATAAATCATAAATGCAAATAATTATATATACTTTCATAACTATAGTGAATGCAAAATAAGTTTGTGGTTAATAACTATTTGTAGGGAATTGTAAAGGATTACATAGGCCAATAATATAACAAATTCTATCCCAAATCAAAGGAAGTAGAATCCACCGAAAAATGTCTCGAATATCTCACTACAGCACGTTAGCAACACTTCATTATTTGCTCTCTGTTGTAATTACACTTTGTGAGTTTATCAATCAAAATATAACCGTAAATTGCAACCTTCTTGTTAGCCTAAATAAAATAGTATTAAATATTTTGAGATAAAGTATTTACTTGATTTTCGTGCAAACTAATAAACTCAGCAATTAATTCTAGCTTTAAATGGGGTGTCTAGATCTTTTTAGAATGTCGGCTTGCAAGAAGTTATCACTGGAGAAAAGCTTAATTGGTGTCATGTGCACTCAAATGATGCGTCACAAACTAAATAAAAAAATCCAGCCAGCCCTCAAAGACAAAGCAAAACATAATGTGAACGATGAAGAATGTTCTTGGATACAATGCTCATTGTCTTGTAAGTTACATCTAAAACTGAAAAGGACAAAGGGGGACCCCTGGAGGAAATTAATTTTCGGTGTTAAACTCCAAACGGAATTCCGATTTTTCATTTTCTCTTTTGTTTTCAAAAAGTTTAGAAATTGTATTCTGTTGATTACATAACATTTGGATTGAAACTTTGTTACAATTCCAAGTTTTTTGACATGCTCGTTCCTCCCTAAAAAGTATGCATCTGAATCTGAATGTTTTACTATATAGCTTTAGTTTAAATGCTCCCTCGTAAATTTCGTTTGTATGAACGTTTTCAAAGCTCCCGGCGGAAAGTGCAAAGACGCCACTGAAACCTCGTGCACGGGCGGCGGTGAGTCTCCCGGTATGTTGAAAAAATTTTTAAAATTCTACCACTTTAGCAATAATTACTTTTAATTAATGAATCAAAGCAATAAAGCAAAAATAACGACCTAATATTAATAAACTGCATAATATGGTAAAGTCCGCTCTTCCGTTAGTAACATGGACACGTTGGCACAGCAGCCCGATCTTGTCTTCCGTGACCACAAATTTAAGGTCCTGCAAAATACGGAACTCCAAAGCTGCTACTCTATACCTCTGGGCTTGTTGGAATATGTACGACAAAGTGAAATATAGTTAGATTTTATTTGAAGTAACACACAAGGAAACTTTTTTGCGTGTAACTTTCAAAATGATTTTGGTAAGTTCTGAAAAAATCGGGGTCTAAGGTGAAAAAAAGTGTAAAAAGAAGTTATGTGTTTGAAGAAGAGTTTGAAAATATTTAAATAATAAAATTCAGACTTGGGCAATAAGCGCAAAATAAAAAATTCAGACTTTTTGAAAAATAGTTAAATATAACAAATACATACACTTGTTTAAAAAGTAAAATATAACATTCATTCATAATGACGTAAATTTTATCTGGAATCGATGACATCAATGTATTAAACTTATTTGACCTTTGACCCCAATTATTTTGGAGCTTATCAAAAATACAAAGTAAATATGTTTGTTAACTTCAACTTAATCCCGGAGTTACACGAAAGCACAATTCCGGCTAGCTATCGTGTCATCCGTTCAAACAAATCTTTCTGTTGAGCGTATGTAATTAATAATATTCTTCAAACATGTGTTCATGAAGGTGAAGATAGACATCGCTTATGAAGTATGCTACGGTCTTGGGTGGGAATTGCTCATAATTGACTCGCAGGAGGAATTTGATTACCTTCAGAAAGAAATTGGTAGCCGAAAACGCAAGTCTGGCTGGTGGATTGCACTAAATGATGACAAGAAGGAGGGTGAGTGGTACTGGAAGCCGGACTGTACCCCCGCCACTTATATGAGATGGGCAGAAGAATCCGAAAAGAACTCACGAAAGGAAAACTGTGCAGTTTTTGGCGTCGACCCTGTAAAAGATTACCAAGGGTTTTATCCACAGAGCTGCAGGAACGAAGCATGGCCTTTTATGTGTGAAAAAAACTTGCCAGAGTGTCAACAGTTGAATCGCAAAAGGAGAGCATTGCTGACGGAAGGAAGTAGATTACTTTTATTTATACTACAATACTTTCTGAATACCTATCTTTCGCACTAAACAGTAGCACCACCCGCAGGATATTTTTCGTGTAGCCTGGAAAAAACTTGATCTTATCCAGTGTCTTTAAAAAACGGCATGCTATTTAGTGTAAATTCTAAAAAAAAATCTGCACCTTCTCCATGTAAATTAAAAAAAATGGATATTTTCGTGTAAATTTTTTAAGAATGCGCGTGGTTTTTGCGTTTTAAAAAACTACGCCGCTTTCACCTAAATCCAAAAAAGCTTCATATTTTACGTGTATATTTTTTAAAAAAATGCATCTCAAACTTAGAGAAGGCAGTGTATTTTAAAAATCTTATGTGGCCTACGCCTAGTTACACTACCGATATTAAGTCTTTATTATTTCTTTAAAGATTCGTCCTTGATTTTGTCTGCAAAACCTTCGCTGTTATCGCCAGAAGAATCTTCGTTAGAGCCGGCGCCAGAATCGTTAGTAACGTCGGCGGGAGAATTGTCGTTGGCGTCCGCTGCAGAATCGCCGTTGTCAAATGTTTCGGATTCGGATTTGGCTGAGATGCTGGGTTTGGAGAGTAATGGGAGTGCAAGGTCTCAGTCGGCATCGGTGAGGCAGCAGGATTTCATCCCTGATACAAGTTGTTACAACGTCTCCGTTCCGGGAACATTGGTAATCATTATATGGGCACATACGCAATTACATACATGTGATTATATCTCCTCCAAAGTCCAATCTTAAAATCAGTCTGTGTGAATCTAATATTCATCTGCTACTCATCTCTTATTCATTTCTTACTCATTTAATTCTGGAGATTAAGGTGAGTAACATGAAACTTCGGAGTCGGAGAGTGTAGTTATATTACACCACGGGAATCTGAATCCAAAATTCTTTATATTCGGTAGATTCCCAGAAGAGTGAGTACACTGTAAAATGTGAAGGCGCCATAAATTGCCAAAAACCTGCTCGTATTTCGTATAGTAATGAACACAGTTATGATGTATCTCTGCAATTACACGGTTTTTGAAAACACCCAATATTTTTATTTTGCACTTTTAGAATAAGCTTTATTTTTTAAGGCTCTGAAAAGCGTCAATTTTATTTATTCCTGACGGTTTTTGAAAACGTCTAATTTTTTACTTTTTACGCATTTTGTGAACGCCCATATTTTTGAGTTTGCCGTTTAAAAAACCGTCTAATTTTTATGTTTTACGTTTTTTCAAAAAGTAGTTTTTGTTTTTCAGATTTTTGAAAGTCACTTTTTATTTCGCAATATTTGAATACTTTTATGTGCAGTTTACCTTCATTTTAACGGTCTATTTTTTACTTTGCACTTTTTCAAAACGTTCTCGTTTTTGGCATGTTTCAAAACGTCTGCATTTTTTCAAAACGTACTAAAAACGAATCTGGGACTGATCGATGCGGTTGAGATGCATTTTTGATATTTAGATGCAGTTTAGGTGAGCTTGAGATGCAGTCTGTCTTGTGTTTACATTTTTACTAAATTCAAGTAGGTTTTTGACTTGGCGTTCTAGATGCAACAATTTTCTCAGTGTATCCTCCGGAGCTATAAAATTCCAGATTTCTTCAATATTCACTTAATTTTTTCCTTTTATGTCCCCTAGATTTCCCAAATTCCATTGAAATACGAATAATTTTTAGAATTTTCAGTCTTCATATTGTGGAAGTTGTCTCTAAATTTTTTCAAGAGCCTTAATGAATGATCAAAGTGTGATATTTTATATGCTGGCAATGGAAGTTACCCAATTAATCTTGTATTACAGTACACGCGCGACGAAGCAAGGGCACAATGCCGCATACATCGTCACGGAGACTTGACCTCAATCATCTCGCCAGAGGAATTGGTTTCCATCTCAAAAGTGGTTCAGAACGTCTTATCCAGTCCAACAGGGAGAGCTGAGAGTTTCTGGACAGGTGGTGGAAACAACTTTATGGATTCGGACAAATGGGTGTGGCAGATGACGTGTGAGGTGGGCAAATACTTGAAGTGGGTCGACCCCATAGTAGGGCCTACAAGGAACTGCCTTACCTATCAGTATGCCAAGAGCGTGAATAATCTCGGCATTTGGACAAACAACTGCATGAGAAAATTTCGCTATATCTGCAAAAAGAAGATCAAATCGTGCGCACCTGCTAAAAAACCAATGGAATAGTTGGCGAAGTGCAAACTCGAATAAGTAGAGAAGTTCCCCTCCATCTTCTCATAGGAACATTTTTAACCTTATTCATTCAGAAAATAATGAAATTGAAACAAACAGCACTAAAACATGAAAAATATTCCTATTACATATATAATTCACACTGAATTTTTTGACCGTCAAAGAAAAACGTATCTTCCAGGGAATTTCAAGAAATTGACGAACCTAAAACCTTCTTAAGAATCTCGTGTTTACCAACCTCATTGAGTTTAGGCCACAAGAATTTTCGGGCTTTATATAGGTATTGCGTCCACTGAATGATTTTTTCATTTCGAGAAAAGTCGCAAATGATCCATTTTTGTAAGGGATTCACCAGGATCTTTAAAAATTGCAAATTAAGAAGCATACTAATAGCATGTCGGCTGTTTAAAAAATAATTCAAATAAAGTGAAGGAAATGCAGGCAGGAAACTATTTCGTTTTAAAAAATCGCAAACTTTTCTGTGTAAATTAGTGCTCCAAAAAGTATAATGAGGCAAAAAAGCATACAAACCATATTAAGGTTCCAAAAAAGCATAAAAATCATAGTGAGGTTCCAAAAAAGCATAAAAATTATAGTGAGGTTTCTAAAAAGCATAAAAAGCATTAGTTTTTAGTAGGTTTCAAAAAATCATAATTAAGTTTCAAAATAAGCGTAAAAAGTACAATTAGGTTTCCAAAGAGCATAAATAAGCATAGATTACCGAAGAAAGCATAAAAAGCATCCAAAAAAAGCAAAATATGGGTCACCTTACTGCAACATGGATAAAAGTTATAACCACACAA
Source organism: Ptenothrix huangshanensis (assembly GCA_036851915.1). Lineage (NCBI taxonomy): Eukaryota > Metazoa > Arthropoda > Collembola > Symphypleona > Dicyrtomidae > Ptenothrix > Ptenothrix huangshanensis. The sequence continues at coordinate 10,847 of JAAXYX010000887.1, forward strand.
TACAAAAGTTAACACTAATTTATTTTCATTCATTCTGAACATGCCGAAATTTTAAATTTCCGCATAGTCATTTTATTGGTTAACAACTTAGCATAAACACAATTTAAGAAATGCATAAAGCTTAGTAAAATTAATGGTAACAACTAATTACATAATCAGTAAACCTATATGAACAAATCATCAAATATGCAGTATCCTATCGTACGGAAAACTACAGCCTAGTTTACTTTTTAATGGAAGCAAATAGAATAAGAATTAAGTTTAATCAGTGACCGTTACGAAAATTACACGATGCAAACCATATTAATTAAATTAAAGTAGGGTGCAGTAAATGCCACCTTTTAACAAATTAGTGGGAGATTTAATAGTCCTATACGAACGGTAACTACAAGTTTTTGCCACATTTTTTGTCATACCGGTCTGTAGCACTATCCGAACCATAAATTAGAGGCAAATACACAAATAGTATGTAATATTCAATTTTTAGAGGATGGGGCATATAAAGAATTGGAATTAGGTAATTATAGTGCTCATCGTACTTGATATAGCATATAGCACAGTTCAAAGCCCCATTGTTAGCCGCTCATATAAAAACCTACGTATAACATTCATTGATACTATCGACAGGATAACTCGGACGCGCCACAAGATTAGATTGAAATACGGATTAACAGACTAATTCAAGGAAAATTATACATAATCAAATGTCCACATGCTCAATTTTTTTAAAGACTAAACTACTGTAGTAGGCATAACATTTAGTTATATTAAAATAATAGTGTTTATAATACGAAGAGTTAAAGTATATCGACAGTATGCCGATTATGGAGCCTAGATCGAGAGAAACATTCACAATTTAGAATTATGGTCGAAATTTAAAGCAAATGATGGTCAGGACACCAAAGGCTACTAGTGTGGAGACTATCAATGGAAAAAACATAGACAGGAGAGATTCATTCTCCCACGGATCATGGATGTTGCGTGTTGGGAAGTCATTGTAATTTAATTCCTCGTCAATTTCCCAATCACCATCGTCAAATTCATCTTGATCGCCTCCTAAATTTAAGAAATGTCCACCTGCCATCTCCTCGGACATTCTTTTAAATCCACTGTCCTGCTGTCGTGGAAGACTAGGCATGGGTGGCACATCTGCCAAGTCAAAAACCAAATAATTAGGTAAGATATAACAAACAGACAATCAATGAATGGTGAAGTTTGTTCTCACCGCCAAAATACCACATTATCACTGTGAGATTATTTAGCGACTAGAGAACCGAGACAAATTAAGATCCGTACGATGCGATGTATAGGTAAAGACTAATAAATTTGTCACTATAATCACAGGTAATTATATTAGAGTAAGCTCTACCTAAGTGTTCAACTAAAGGTCTGTTTCAACCTAGTGTGTTTTACCTTTTGGCGTTCCACGTATAACATAAAATGCATTGATCTTCGGATTATCATATTCTCCCTATAAAGATAGAAAACACCTGTCATTGTTTCTAAAAGTTAAAGAATTCTGTAATAATGAGAATCACGTGTAACAGTAAAGAAAAGACAAGAAAAGAATATAGCATGCTGTTAAATTTTATTTATTACCTTAATGAACTCTAAATATATCTGTCCGTTTTTAATTTGAGATTTTTCTCCATTTAGAGCTAAAGTTTTGCCTTTATCTTTAATCGTAAAAGGTACAACGACATCATGTGCAGTTCCCCAACCAACTTGAGCAAAAATGTCCAAATCAGAAACGATTGTATGCCGGTGGTTTAGAGCAACGTCAAAAATCTTTAGAGTAGAAACAGAAATGTCATCTTTCATCATTATGACAAAGATTCTTTCTATCTGATTTATATTTCGGACTCGGAATTAATAGCCATTTGCTTATTGTTATTTCGTACGAATTTTGGTATTACTGTTATGCAAATATATGATATACTGTTATTTCATCATACCTTGCCATGTTCACGCTGAAACCAAACCTCAGAAAACTTCATGACCAGCACGAAAGAGCCATCACCTTTGACAGGGATGTTGTAGCCAAAACTCGAGGTGCTGTACCGTTCAGTGCGGTAGAGAATCATGTCTTCCTGATGTACTCGATTAATGCGATCCAGTACCATTCCATGACTGGAAGCAATGCCGACTTTTGAAGGATCAGCTTGATAAGTTATTCCGTAAATATCTGTATGAGCTTCGCCTCCGCAGTTGACAGCATATACTATTTCCGAGCTCTTTATATCCATAGATCCTAATTTAGGCAAGGGGGGAACATCTATCTCGGAACAAAAATAAAAGCAGTTAGATGTTACCTACGATCACAACGTTTGTATGAATCATGAATCACAATAACCATTCGCAAATACTTGCGACATTTACGACCAATTAATTTGCATGATTACTAAAATCAACCATTGCATTGTCACAAAAAGTTGAGTAATTATAATTGAAACAATTAGTTCCTCTTACCAAAAATTGTACCCCGAATAACATAAAGTGCATTCAAACTTGACATTCCCCGCTTATTCACAAAATCCAGACGAATTTTTCTATCTTCAATATACGATTCGCCGTCTTCAACTTCCAGAACGGGGCCATCGTCCGTGGGTTCAACGTGGAACGGGATCACTTCTTGATGGGCAGTAGCAAATCCAGCCTTGGCTAGAATGTCCAAGTTTGAGACAATTTTATGTTGATCATTCAGCATCACATCAAATACCTGCCAAATAAAGACAGCGACCGAGTTATAATTTTCAAATTCTACAAAATGTCTGCATAATCATATGAGATGATAATAATTAGAAATAATTATAAAAAAAATTACATTGATTTTTCGTTGTCGGACTGCTAACTCACAAAACCTCATAACAAGTACATAGGAGCCTTCCCCTTTGATAGGAATATCGTACCCGAAAGAGTTTTCATCTCGACCAAATCGAGCAGTTTGATACAGAACCAGGTCCTCCGCTTGAGTAACTCGTTCGATTGTACTTACTTTATCATCAAATTCAAATTTCGAAACAAACCCAGATGTAGCAGGATCTTTTTGAAAGACAATTCCATGTGAGTCGGAAGACTCGTTTCCACCAGCATTTATTGCGTAGACTACACGTTCGTGGACACCATGGTCGCCGTTATCTTCGCTGTTATTGTCACTAATGACGCACTTAAATAAAATGGATGAGCTCAACAAATAATACACAAATATTGAGGATATCATCCATTTTGTTGACATTAGCTTCAAATTTGGATGCATTTTTAATTTTGCAGGGTAGGAAACATCAATCATGGTTATGGCCATGATCCCTGGTCTGTCCCACTAATAACTACAATGAGAATGAGAATGACAATATATCATCTGTTAAGTTCAAAGTGGGCTTGAAAACGAGCCTCTTGTGCAAGCAGGCCAAACAGCCAAAAGCTACAGCTAATGGCTAAGAGCAGTTTTTCCAGATTGAAACTTTTCAAACATGAAGCTAAATAAATTTTATTATACTAAAATTATCACACCAGACTAAAGTTGAAAGTCGACTAAGGCAATAATACTACAATCTACAATACCTAATTTTACAACACACTTTTAAATGACAAAATTAATGAATGTTAATTTTCAATTTTTTGTACACTATCACTCAGAGTTTTCGCACCTGGTGTCAAGAAATGGTTGGCCTTTGTGCACGCATTGACGCATACATTCCCTCCCCGGTTTCTCTCGCCTTGATTATAGCATTGTTGGCGCTTCTGTAGGGTAGGGGAGCCGTTCCATAATCTACATTGAAATCAAGGTGGCTAGACGAGGATATCCTCGTCCATCGTCTAGCCACCTTGCATTGAGAAACATACCATTTACCATTACATTTTCTTCAAATTCCTTCATTTTTGTACATAATCATTCGTGTAAACCAATTTATTATTGTTTTATTGAGACAAACTAAAGAAACATCATTATCAGAAACCTCACAATTATAATTAAGTATGCATAAATTATAACAGAAAATATTAAACAAGTAATTTCCGATGAAAAAAATCAATAAATAGATTAAATTAACGTGTGCACCTTCCCTACAACCGTCTCACTAAAACAGACTTAGGAGGAAAATTAAAAAACGATTTCTTAGGTAAAACTAAACATAACAAACAGCAAAATAATTTAGAACAATGAGACAATCAAATGTCCTCGTTGACGAGCAACAATGAGCGACTTAAATGGAATTAAAAAGGCGCCCACCATTAAAACATGTAAATTGAATTTAATCAATTGAATAAAGCTAAATGCAAAATCTGACAATGTTATTGATATGATTGATCATCCATATAGCTCATTTATGATAATATCACTGTGCTCAGCTAAAGATCCATAGTGACCTTTAAAATGCTTTTCCCAATAAACGTAGATGAAATATGAAATGACACTGCTATAGGTGGGGTAAGTGCCGATGCTGACTTACGAAGGGGAGGGAGGGGGCAAAAAAATTGTAATTACTTTTTAGAAATGTATTTGTGCCGCTTTCGCCTGCAAAAACTGCGAATGCGAGTAATAAACGAGTACTCGCTATATCCTTTAACATTGTACTCCCCTAAATTGCGAGTAACGAGTACTCGCAAAAGAATGCGAATACCGCGAAAGCGAGTAGAAAACGAGTACTCGCGGCATCTCTGTGCCGGCATCGTATCATATGTGAATGTCTCCCAGGGTCCCAGGCCATATAAAACATAGAAACCATTAAAACGTCTTTCACCACAAAGCAAAGCGGCAGCAACCACAAATGCGGTTGCGCTGTGGTTGTTGCTTGAGCGGGCGTACGAAATCAAGCGGCAGATTATCGACTTTGTCTTTATTATCAATTATTAATTAATTATCGCTACAAGAAGAGCTGTTTTAGATTACCTAGTTTTACTGTAGGGTAGATTGAGCTAATTGTGATCAATTTTAATGAAGTCAATGTTTGAGCGATCCCATCACTCGTATACAGCACAGTTTAAGAAAGGTGATAATAAAACTAAATACTGTAGGTATAGGTATACATTTTTTTAAGTACATTTATCAAAAAACGGTTTCAAATTCGGTCACAAATTGCCTTTACAACATGGGATTGAATGAGTCAATCCAGAATTGGTCTCAGTCACACGACCTCGGGTAATTGTGATTAATGATGTTTCCATAAGTTTTCTGCGACACTGTGTTCAATATAATTCAAGTAAATGTTTTTTAATTTATAATTACGTAATTAAATGTCAATCAAGACCGCTAGAAAGCCTTAAGAAACAATCACCAATAAGACCGTACTTCAAGTGATCAAAAGTAGGCAATAAACAAAGTTACACCCCTCTGCCGTATATTCATAATTATTAACCGTAAAACAAAAACATAATACTATAAACCAAAAACGAACACCCAAATATTATTTGGGCCTACTTTCCTAGTGATCACAATTAGGTGACCTATACTAAAAATTCCACATTTTAGCTATTCAAGAGTGCAGCATAACTAGGAAACCAAACCTGAAAATATTTGTCGCTACTAATGTGCAATTGAATTGACTTTACTGTGTGAGAACGATTAGGTAAATCGTTTGTCTCTTGGACAAGCAGCCAAGACGAGAAATCTTACAAACCATCTGCCAATTCAAAAAAATTTGACTCCGGTAGCATACTCACTCTTCTAGAACTTACGTTTGTAAATCGTTCTGGCTGGTAATTGTACTCAAGATTCTCTAGAGTATGTACTTTTGAAAAACGTCAGATTTGAAATTATATACCTACTAATACACGTGCTTTCATACCTTAAATTTCAAATGATCACAATTAGGCGATTATATCACAATTACCTCAATCTACCCTAATTCTAATTCGCTGGTTCTAATGCAAGGCCAGGGGCAGCATTTCCATTATCATTTTTTATACCTACAGTTAATTATATTGTACATTATTAGTATTATTAGGTACATACATAATTATATATTATACTACGCCGAAAAAGCAGTATAATTATGTAGCATTACTGTCACTGTTGATGGCTTGACGGTGGTCACCAGTTTTGTTTTAGGCCTGAAAATGCCACAGATGCGATAATGCGAAAAAAATCGTTTCAAAACGCATTAAAAACATTAACCAGTAAAAAGCATTATTTCAATGTTTTCGAGCCTATACATCATTAATGTAGCATTTAGGTATAGAAAATGTTTCAAGGTTTAGTTTTCAAAAACCTAATGAAACCCGTTTTACGCTTCTCCATTTAAGCGTGGTTGTAGTTTAGAACGTTTAAATCCACTTAGCATTAAAATATCAATAAAATAATAATAATGGAAAAACAAACTAATAACACGGAGCAGTCCACTAACTCCATTGTTTTTAAAACTTGATTTAAAATTGTTCTAATGAAACCTTTTCACGAATTGCAATTTTCGTAAGCTAACAAACAAAAAGAGACAAAAAACCATTTTGGTCCCCAGATTACCTGTACAAGATTCATGAAAAATTACTTTCAATTTGTGACGTTTGGCATTTAGGTTTAACAATGCTTAATCACTGCTAACCGTACTGATTTTCATAACCAGACATAATCTGAATAACCTACATAATTACTAATCACATACAACCCAAAAGGAGTTCAAGTTCAAGAACATAATTAACACGAAGAATGAGCGGTACGCGCAATGTATGTAATTCCAATTACATTTATTTTTTAGTACTAGGTACATAGTGCATACCTTTAAAAACCAGGTAATTACTTTTAAGAGGCAAGAGACAGTGTAGAGAGTATAGTCCCTACATGATGTGCCAAACTTTCGAATTTTCAAAACTTTATACAAATAGCCGTTATTTTAATAATCATGAATGATTTATAAAAATCTTCCAAAATTAATTAAATATGGTCAACGATAAAACAAAGCCACTTGGTTTTCCGTTATTTGTGGACGATTCCTAAGTGGTTAATTGCATTGAGCTTAAGTTTCCGCTCACCCATTTGAAAGCTGCAGCTGACCGAGTAAAAGTGCATGGTGCATTTCTGTACTTAGCACGTCCCGTATATTTTCCTTAGGTGTTTGTAGCGGCAACTTTATAGTGCATGTCTACACAGTCTATTCTCTCTCAAGTGTCTCAAGTCTCAAGTCTCAACATCTCTGTCTTCAATCCAATACAAAGTCACGAATTATGTAGTTTCCCGGAGAATCGTTTTTCTGTCGTTTTGATTATTAGCGGAAGATTGTCAGGTTGGTTCTGTACCTTAAAGGTGACCAACAACATCAATTGGAAGCAGACGAAGCCCTGTCATCCATTCCGCATCATTTTCTGGACGTTAAATCAGTTTTGGAGTTGTGTCAACATCGGTTGTCAGTATATCATTATAACGTATAACTTGGGTTGGGACGTTTGGAATTCGAATTTCCCCAGATAACAGACAGTTGATAGATTACATGCTAATTACAGGTAATTATAACTTCTCATATCCGAACCAGACCTGCAACCATTAGTCATTATTAAGCTGAACTTGGTCATTACCACTAGTGTCACTCATTAACAATTGAGAACTGCTAAAAGATGATCAGCACTGAAGGTCAACTACATGTTTCTATATTTGATTATGACAAGTTTCGTAATCTTAGCGTATTTTGCTTTGTGATTAATTAACAGTTGAGGAAGTCGTACGTGACGTTGTGTTGGTGTATTGTGGCTGTTGGCCGTAGACAGGCAGCATGTAATTAATTATTGGACATTCGAATGTCAAAGTCCCATTAGTGTTAAATGTAAACACATTTGTGTTCGTGTTTTGTGTACATGTGACATGGTTGTCAGTTTGTCAGTTGTCTTTTTCATTGCATTTTGAGCCCTTGTTCCTTGTTTGGTATGCACCTACCTAAGATCAAATATTTATTGACATTGATTGTTGATTGATCACTGTTGTCAGTTATTGATGATTGAAAGGTAATTTTGAATAATAATTATTTCCAATCTGTTAGTGTTGAATTTTATTTAACGTTGCAGGGGTAGAATGATCATTAAATTATTCAAAAATGAGTGTAGACAGAAGTATAGGCTGAACATCCCTCCCCGCCGAAAACAAGGAGGGGGTATGTATTTGATATTTATTGTAGTTTCTTGAACAAAGGCACCAATAATAATATTGTAATAATATTGCTTACCAATAATAATATTGGTAATACATTCAACATTAAATATTAAAACAACCAGTTCATTTTCAGTTCATTTTAATTCAAGTAGTCGAAAAATAATTGAGAAGAGGTGAAGTTAAAAGATAAGAGATACGAAAGGGATTAACATGCATTTCGCATTTAATTTCTTATTCGGTTTTGATTATTAATTTGCATTAATTTTATTTATTTTAGCTGCTACGTAACACTGGCATCGAAGAGAAGAAGGATGCCCATAGCCCATATCGATGTTGATTGACGATGTATAGTATCAAGTTAGCTTAATTCGCAGTCGGAGTTTAAAATCAACTTCAAACTCGGGCTCGCACTATTGACTATTGGTTGACGATCAACATTTTGGATCCACTGGGTCTAATTTGCTATTTGGATCCAGGTACCCCCTACCACCGCCATGGCATCCAGTGGATTTCGTCCCATTCCTTTAGGGGGTTCCCAAGAGCAGCAGCAGCATTCCAACCAGAATCACAGTCAACATCAAAGCCAAATGTTTCATTCGCAAACTGATGTAGGTGTACCATCCGAAATAAGGAAAAAGATCCAGTTGATGCTTCTACTCAAACATAGCGCTGTAAGAGAATTCGTAGTAATTATAATATTAGCCACTCAAAATATAACAGTATAAAACTTTCCACGAAATTTATATTCCACTCTTAGTAATTTTTGTTTTTGTCCTTGTCCCTTTGTGATAGCTTGGCTGCTTGGTTTCTTGCCTGCAAGACGAATACAAGGTCTGTTTCGGGGACGACATCTTCCCAGAAATGTTTGGGTACCATTCTTGGCTGGAGATGTGCCGAGCGATGCCTGAAGAGCTTACTATAGAGACAGTGAAAAGGCATCCAGTAGTGAATGGAAAGCCCTTGACTCATTCCTTGACCATCGAATATTTAGGAAGAATCTTCACCTCTCCTTCAGAGTCCGTGACATCTGTGGCAACTACTTCGACGATGCCGCACAATTTCAAATTAGAGTATACCTCTAATATCAATGAGCTTCAGTCAGCGTCAGCATCGAGTCATAGTCAAAATGGCTCTCAGATAAATATTCAAATCCATAGTTCACAGTCACACATGCAGTCTGGTGTGAAAACTCGGAGTCGTAATTGTGACACTGACGCCGTCGATCGAAGCCACAGTGGAAGTGCAAATAGTGGTTTCAACTCTGACTCGGCCATCACTGGTAATGACGTATCTCAAGTTCAGGACGACGCTGTTTCCTCGCATCAAGTAACCAAGCAGATGGAGCGGACACGAAGAAACTCACACCAACAATCCTCAACTTCAACTGCAGCCTCAACTCCAGCTTCTCATTCTCATAGTCAATTTCAATTTGCTCCCGCGCTCCGTCGAGCTGTCTTATCCGAACAGGATCCAATTTCCAACGACATTCCTCTAATTGACCTCAGTGACGAAATGGATGACGATTCAGATTTTTCTACACCCTCTCCAGTCGAAACCAAGCCTGTTGTTAGCATGTCTTCATCGCATCGGATTTCGTCTCATTCACTGTTAACAGGGCGTTCGGCTTCAGAAAAATCTGTAAATAATAGTCATGATAGTGATCGTGGTAGAAATGGCGACGTACACACCAACGATATTTCGCCCAATAGCAAAAAACGAAGAATTCTGTCTAGCTCAACTTCTGTACTCTCCTCGGCAGCTTCGACTTCAACTTCGAAGTCGACGATAAAAACAACGACAGCTAAACTACCCGTACAAGGTTATAACAAGAGTTCTCCCTCAGTTCCTTCAAGTCCTGTGCCAGTACCACATTGTGTCCAAAGTAGCAATGCAAATACAAATACAAATGCAAAAACAGTGGTACAAACAGATTCAACGTCAGATGATGTCAGTATGCAAGTAGACACCGATGGTGGTAACAACGACAATGACAACGACAATGGCTGTGACAGTGATATTGCCGACATTAAACCAGCAGTCAGTTCTTTGCCACAGCTCTTGAGCCAGGAGAAATCAGCACAAGAAATGCAGCACGTGGATGTAAAGCCAGATATGACTGACATTTCAGTCTCAAACGAAAATCTTCCTTCGTCATCTCAGTCGGAGGATACCCCAATGGAACAAATGCAATTTGGAAGTACCCTTTCACCGAATTCTCCATCTTCCCCACAAAGCGGATTGAGTCCAAGTGGTGATCCAGAATCTGCGTTTCATATGACGGATGCTGGAGGTGAAGAAGTTGTAGGACAGGGACAGGATGATATTTACAACTCTCCAGTGTATGATTTAGAAGTCCCACGAAATAATGGAAATACTGCTCCGTCTTCCAGTATAAGTCCGGTTGTGAAGCGTATAGTTTCTTTATCAATGGATACAGTTCTCGGTGGATTTCAAGCTATTTCCAATCCATTCGCATCTACGTTTTTCGGAGGCATTAAACCAGCAAACAGTAGTAGTAGCGTTAGTGATAATAGCAGTCCCAACTCTTGTTTAAGTTCCAGTCCCAACTCCAAGTCCCGGGGCAAAGGGAAATCCGCTTCCTCCACTGTTACTTCTGCTATTGCAAGTTCCACTTCCACTTCTCCATTAGGCAAAGGTCAGCATCCGTATTCATTACCAACCACCCCTGCGGCTAATCTGAACAATTATAATGATTCAGAAGAAACGGATCCCAATCACCATCAGCAAGAAAAGCAAGCTGCTGTGGATTTATCCGCTACTTCTTTCAATCTCCGCTCTGGAGTGACCACACGTTCTTCCCGGGGTGTAGGCTTACAACGCTCCCGTTCTCAGGAGATGAGTAGTATCTACGAATCTTTCCTGTCAGCACACAGCGCTAGTCGCAGAGGAGGAACAGGAAGGACTCGAGGAAAATCCTCGGGGTCGCCAGCTGGCGGTTGTGGTGCTAGTAGCAGTAGCAGTGATAGCATTATACTCCCGGAGAAATCATTGTTTCCACCCAGATTTCAAGTTGCTATGAAGCATTACCCACCTTTACACCTTCGGGGAAGGGGAGGCGGCGGCGGAAGCAGCATGACAAGTCGTGCAACGACTCGCCGGTCAGATTTTAATCCGGATGATATGGATGAATCTGAATCGGTTATTAAATTACTGGCTGAGAATACTGACCATATCGCACCGGGTATGCCCAGCAGTTAATAAATATTTTTAGTTTGACGACAATATTCAGTATGATTTTTAATACTTACAAAGAACTCTAGCAGCACAATTCTTTTTAATTATTATTAATATCTCAATTTTTTAAATTAAATAGGAAAAGCTACATATGAAGTTGCAAGCGTATCTGATGGTGGTGAACCGATCCCAGGAACCTCCCGCGCTATTCCACCACCAGTGGGTCAGGATACTATAGCTAAGGCTAAAAGTTTTCTCAATTCTACGATTGGACGGAAATTCGCCAAGGATGACACGGGGATTCGACTGAATACAATTAAGTGGTTCACACCATACGATTCTGGACAGCAGGGTAATGGTAATTGCCACAGTTCGAGTGGTGGTTCTGGTAGAAACCCGCTAACGTTTAAGTACACAACGGGACGTACTACAAGGACAGAGAAACAATCACTGGACCGATTCTTGGATCAGTATGCATGTGAAATATATGCTCCAAACACTGACTTACTTCTATTGAAAAAGATGCGCAAGAGTAGGGTGAGTTGTCTTTATTTTGTATTGTGCAGAGCTTGAATTCGAATGTTTCAGTGTAGCATTTATTAAGATTACTTACAAATGATTTATTAAAATCCAGAATCCTAAAGTGATGTGCTTCCACCCTTTCTGGAGTCTCATGCAGAATAATCGTACTAATAACAGCTTCCAGCACATTTTATCGACTGACACGGAAGTGATTCCTGCATTAAGTTTCGAGTCTGTGCAATTGGCAAATTTGGATGCAGACATGGGCTTTGAATTATCCAATCACGGTTTACTTCATGATCAGCTTCAGTTCATTAGTTCGTATGGCAATTTTGCAGAGTAAGTTAGAATTTGAATTTGGTTTTAAAGGATGCGTCATCATTTATTTTATTATGCTACACAGGATTTTATGTGGTTATGTCAGACGGTGAATATCTTAATATTTATTTGCCTCTAATGCTTAACCTTTCAATATTAGCTATTTTTGTTGGATCAACCCGAAGAAAGTGAAAGGCATGGGTTTAATGCCGACAGATGATAATTTGAAGTTTGTTCATTGTCCTGCAATCTCTTATGAAAATTTCCAATTGTTTTCCGACGGTGAGGTGGACATTTTTGATCCGACGACGAAACGAAATTTTGAAGAATTCATCAGCCTATCCTCCAGTTTTGCTCCCCATAGTCACGTCCAGTCTCAGTCCAATGCTCTGAGTGTCTATGTCGATATCTTTGTTGCGGATGGGGTAATTATATTTATACATTATGAACATAACTCATTATTTGAAAGATGTAAGCAGCTGCAATTTAAAGCATTAATATCACACTGTGAGTACTGTATTATTACCGAAAATTGAACGAGTGTTCATTATGCGCGACTATAGATGGGTTATCCTGGGATGAAGAATCGACCGCAGGATCTGTGTTTACTTCAGTTCCTCCTTGCCCTGGAGACTGTACGTGAAGGTGGAATTTTCGTGCTCAAAGTTGACGACACGCTCACCTGCTTCAACGTTTGTCTCATCTACTTGATGAGTCGATGTTTCTATCAAATTTCAATTCATAAGCCGGAAAGTGCCTTACCTGGAGAGAGATTTATAGTATGTCGGTGGAAACGAGCTGACGAGCATATTTGCGAGATAAAGGAGTACTTGAGTGAGTGCAATATGTTTCGCATCGAAGATAGTTGGAGTGAGACTAACTTGGAAATTGTACGATTATTTGGAGAAAAACCGACTGCACTAACTTTGGGGTCTTATGATCCACCTTTCCTCAATTATGTTCAGGCACAAAATGAAGCGTGAGTTTAATTAAATTCTTTCTTACAGTTAAAATTGCATAGTGATGCTATTTGAACTTATAATTATCATATAATTACAAACTAAATGCTTGACGTGTGACTGACTTTGATTTTAGCATTGCCAAACAAGAAGTAACTGAGTATGAGCTAATGGAAGAAAAATATTCTACTAATCGTGGAAATCCAAATCGAATCCTCTTAGCCCAGACGACGATTAAGAGAAACAATTATTTGCTATCTTGGAATTTGAGTCGAAGCACTAGTCTACTGGAACAGCAAGCCAGTGCCTTGAATGGTTCCCAAATGATCGAGGAGAGTGACGGTTCACATGTGAATTCGGATGTTATCAACGGTAACAGTAATAATAGTAGCGACAACAGTGGTAATGGATCCAGCGATAGCGACAACGGTATTGTCACTCCTCCTGGAGAAAACTCGGGTTCAATCTTGAACGCGGCTTCTCGTTCGTTACGTAGCTTTGGCATTGACCCTAACTCTGAAAGCGGTGGTTTGCCATCATCACAAATGGTAGCTAATGGAACGTCAGCTGCTGGTACTAGTTCGGCGATGGAGGTTGATGACGATGGATCTGATTATGGTACGATATTTTATTTTGGATGCTACCTATTGCTTGCAATTTATACACGGGTCAAAATGTGTGTTGTTATTGTTGAAATCTTTTACCTAAATTATTACAAACCCAGGTGATTTCGTCTTTCTGCATGAACTCGAACCGGTCAAACCTCCTGAGAAAAAACCGGAAGAGTTGACCAAGACATTTTTGGGATTCGATAAAATCTCGTTTTGTTCTCACATACCCGAGTCTCATCACTATTTCAAGATCCCACATGCTCCAGTGAATTCGGGTGAATTTTTAAGAGCGTATCAGAGAGACATCAAAGTTTTGGAAGAAGGCCTTCCCGATGGTATTTTTATTAAAGGATACGAGCAGCGTATGGTAAGTTTATCAGATCGTGATCAAGTTTATCAAATTTTAGTGTACTGTGATGTAATATACAATCTGTTTCATTTTTCATTATTCTCATTTGATATTTGAATATTTTTTAGGATTTATTTTCCGCCATCATTCTTGGACCTGAAAATACTCCTTATGAAGGGGGAATCTTTGTGTTTGACATCAAATTACCGGACCGATATCCACTTGTACCCCCCCAGTTCTTTTTCGTGTCATTCACCAAACATCGAATGAACCCGAATTTATATGCAGCAGACGGAAAGGTTTGTGTGTCCCTGCTTGGAACTTGGCAAGGATCTTCTAAGTGTGAATTGTGGTGTAAAAAGTCAACTCTGCTTCAAGTCCTAGTTTCTATTCAAGGTTGGTTTTAGAATAACTTCCATGAATCTATAGGAACATCAAAACTGAAATATTTGATCAATCACATTGTTGACCGTGTTGTAAAGTCTTAAGTCATTTTTGTGTGATACTTATTCAGGTCTGATTCTGGTGAATGAACCGTACTTTAATGAGCCCGGACATAAAAACATTCCTGGTGATGTCCGTGTTACGACTGCAGCTCGGTTTTATAATGAACAAGCTTTGGTGCTGTTGTTACAGTCTCTACTTGGCATGCTGGAGAAACCACCGCTACCCTGGCAGTTTGAAATTACTTTCATTCTCAAGACTGAAATACCTAAGTACGATTCTGAAATGAACATAAGTCATCCACAACCGAATAATTAAGTTTGAGATGGTCTGTTTCTGATTTTTAATATTATGTATGATATTTAGATTGATACAAAGAGTTGAAGGCTGGATTCACAAAACCCCAGGCATACCTCCACCGGACTTTAATTTGTTTCCTATCGGACAGCAAATTGAGATCACAACATTCCTCTCGAAATTGAAAGGGCATCATCAAAAGTACTGTAATATCTGATTCGGTCCTCTTTAGTCTCAGGTAAAACAAAACCAACTCAGTCCATCAATTGAGTTAGTCGTTTAAATTTTGAATTATTGAAATACAGTGATGACATTATTCCTCCCTTTTCACATTCACCATGATTGCCTATTGCCGAACATAACAAGAAATATTCGAGCTGGGTGCTTTATAATTTTCAATGATTGCATTTACCTATAATTGGATTTTTTTAGTGTAATTATTTCCATAATAAGTCTATGTACATAATATATGTCGAACATTATATTACATAGTTAAGGATTATTATGTAATTATTATTTCTTGTCGTATAACTAGTTTAGATAATTATTTCTAAGTTATTTTTTCATTAGTAATCATGCTTAGTTGATGTTGTTTGGTTTGGTGTACCAAAATATTTCAAGGAGTTTCAGTCAGTAGTTCGTGAAATCTCAATAAGTCTATAGAAGATTTATTTAATTAAAAACGTGAAGGCGTCAAATGCTTATGATTTGTATTTTATAACTATATATATATAATCGATGAAAACGAGTTGCTCTTTGTACTGACCATTTGTCTTGTTTTTACGACTGGAAGTTGGCGTTCGCGTTTTACTCTTAAACTCGTGGAACTGTCTTGTAAACTGTAAAATGATCGTGTACTGATCTACTCATTTCTATTCTAGTTTTGTACGAATAGGAATAGGATTACTTTAGAAATACAGATACATATTCGAAAGTTAAATTAGTAATTAATTAATTAGTATACCAGAGAATTTAATAATCAATCTCACGAGAATATTTCGCGTTCGATCGAACGGAACTGGGTTCTAATAAAATGAAAAATGACTGTCTTGACATGTCACATGAATGTAATTAATAATGTACAAATGACGAAGAAGAAATTGAAATTAATTTTTCACGAATAAGTAATTGTTAGCAATGACATACTTATTTAGGTAGATATGTTACTAAGTTTATGAGCTTATAGTATAATTATATTAACTGTATTCACTATAATTATATACGCTCTTATACTTAATTACAACATGTGTGTGCATATGACTTGAGATAAAATGCAAATTTATTATGTAGTGATTTTTTCTCCTTTTAAAAGCTGGATTTAATTAATTAAATCGAATAGTATAATTGTCTGAAATTCGAATATTGGAAATTGCAAACTAATTACTCTTGCTCCTCGCAGTGTAGGTCCGATGTGAGCGTCGTAATCGTAATCGTGATCGTAATCGAAAATTGTTTATTGGTACTGATCGTAAGTCGTCGTTGTCGTCGTCAGGCTGTTGTAGTTGTGCAACAGTGACCTGATAAAGTTTTTTCTCATTGCAATCAAATCAGAATCAGAAGCAGCTTTGAAGGCAAAGCTGAATTAATTTTATTACCTAGATTTGAATTGGCTTTTGTGACTATCTGTAATTACTAATCGTGGGACAATCTCTATCTCGATCTCTACTATTACAAAGTATGTTTTGTACATTTCGGAAAAAGTAGATTTTAGAGTGTAGACGTGTACGTTGAAATTCTCTTTAGGTGAATTGCTTTAGTTTGGTTGGATTTGGGTAATTGTAATCGTAATTATTGACTATCAATGCTGCCAATGGCTAAGTAGAGTATGCAATTAAGAACTAGTGATCATAATAAAAATTTCTATGCAATACAATTACCAAACAAGTTAATAAAAAGCTGTTAAATATCAAAATTATAATTGAGTTAATGTGCGTAATGATGATAAAGCAATAATGTAATAAATAACCTAGTTTTTGCCTGATATTTTATTTGCGTAGATTAAAAGGTAACAAGTAGAATCAAAGAGTTATACTACAGTTACAATGACGTTATGAGTCTGATCTGATGATTGCGAAGATGAATCGAATGGAAATTTATCCTAGAATTATTGATACTGATCAATGATTTAAGATAATATACCGATAATACTGAGCGGATAGGAAAATTGGTATTGTAATTATATTAAAAGTATATACATATCCGCGCTGAATAAAAATTACTATTGTGGACTACTTTCTGTCTTTTGGGTAATTTAGTACTTATAATTAAGACGACTCTAAAAAGGCTCTAAGCATTTAAAGCATTTGAAAGCATTTGCTTAATATTCACTAGTTTTTTAAGCTTTTGCAACCCACTTATCCCAGAAAATGCAAACATGTTTTTTAAAAGCGTTTTCCACTCCATATGACATTATTTTAGTTTTCTCGAGCCTAGAAAGAATTATTTTATCATTTTTGTACCCCATTTTCACTGCTTTTATGAACTGTTCCAGCTAAGTATTGAAAAATTAGTAATTAAATTATATGTAGTTTACGTTATAACTGAAATTTGGAAATATTTTTTACATCACTTTGCAACACTGAAAACTCCGTATTTTAAGTGGATTAAAAAGGGAATATTTCCTCTTTTACACTAACCAAAAGCGTTACTTTATACCAGAAATGCGATTTAATAAATATTAAACGCATTTTGAGCTCACAAAGCATTATTTTAGTACTTTTTAGGCAAAGAAAGCATTATTTTCGTTTCAGAAAATTCTAAACAGGCATAATGTTGCCATTTTGGGACTGTTGAGAAAAAATATTTTTTCAAAGAAACACAAAGATTTAAGTTGGTCGCCTTACTTAAAATGTTAGGCAAAGCATAATTCATTTGTGCGAAACTATCGGTAAGTTAGATTCAATGAGGGCCTGTCACATTTCCTGATTTTTCAATCAAAATTTCCTGTTTTAGCCATTTTGAATTTCCCGATTTTTCCTGTTTTTAGGACCTTTTCTGGTATTTCTACATTCCGGTATTTCGACGCATCTAAATCAGCTCAGTACGAACCTTAGTTAGTCCAAAACTGATTCAGGATTTTTTTTAATGTTTCCGTAAATTATTCGTAACATATTAATAAATAATTTTTAAAGTATCCTATTTATGTTGGGATCCGAAATTTCCTGATATCTCCTGAAATTTCCTGATTTAGCCCGCATGACCTGATTTTTCTAATTTTTCTGGATTTGTTTTCCAAATTTTGGTTTTACAATACGCATAGCGAGGGCGAAGAGTCATTCTATCTTAAGTCCAATTCCAACTTAAACTTAAAAGCATCGCGTCGTAAGTCCAGCTAACTACACGCTAAAAAAAATAGATGAAGATTTACCGGATGCCTATTATTTTGTAATAGAAATCTCTATTACAAAAACATCAATAGTATAACCTATTAAATATGTCAATAGTTTTACTTGTTAACTATTTACAGGGCCCCTCTATTA
>JAAXYX010000888.1:0-29088 GCA_036851915.1 Ptenothrix huangshanensis
CTTAAGTTAAGACTAACTTTTGGTTAGATGTTTTTGATTGAAAGCCCAGTGAAAATATCTGTACGATTACGATTTCGATACGACTTATTCTCTCATGAACTTATAGACCAGTAAATGTAATTCAGAAATGTGCGTATTATAGTATGCAGTTGAGTAAGATCGATGTATCAAAGATATGGAGCTGGACTTGCCAACGAAACATCCGTGGACTCGGCTAGTCCATCGAGATTTTACATGATCACTCGTACAAACCTATTCAGGTGTATACATATATACACCCCAGAATGCTGTAGTCGTGTCGACGCAAGACGCAACTACGTGAACCAATGCATACCAAACCACGCATATATATGCGAACTTGTGGTTCGTGCTTATTTCTAATTAGAGCCATACGTACGAATATTTGTGAAGAGAAGTTTGATGAGATTCGAGAGAACTCTAGGAAATTTGCAACTTGGGACATTCAGAGAGATTGAAGTAGTTAGGCGAGTAAATATTCAGATTCAGACTACACTACTGCACCACTGGTAAATGTCGAAGTTCGCGATTCAGGATACTATTCACACCACAGACTCTGCGACTCCCATTTTATGTAGTGTTTGCTACAGCTCCTGTATATATTCGGGATATGTAGGGATTCGAACAATCTGGATTTTATTTGCTTGCCTTTCCTCGTCACCACGGGTTAATACAGATAAGATATAACTTGGGGTTCCAGTTGGACTTGGACTTGCAGTTGGTGTTGGTGTTGGTCTCCGTCTCGTTCTTTTACTGTTAGGAGGCTCTTTGCTTCAGACAGTTTCAGGGTCAGGACTATCCCAGAAATATCGCTGGCAGTAAGGTATGAAGCATTATGAATGTTCCTATGTAAGCACCCTGTACATGTATGTATGTAGGTCTATACTGATCCACGTTTTTCATATTGTTCTGTTATTATATTCTGCTCACATTCGCATCTACCAGGACAATATTATTCGGAAAAGGTTACATCTGGATCCATATAAAATACCATTTCAAATTTCATTTCGTCCATCCGTAAGTTATACAGTAAGATAGGAAGCAGTCTGTGTCTGCATCTACTATACTTAGAATAACCAGACTTGTCTGGCGCGCTCTTGCTTTTTAAAGTGTGTCGTAGTTGCAGGTTTACTGACAAAGAGATAGACCCACTGTTTATCGCCGGAGTTTTGTAGGAAGCTTCTATACTGCACACAGACGGAGTAAACAACGAACAAGGAAAGAAACTTTGGGGGTTTCATAATAGTAATGATATCGTGCAAAGTCGTCTAGATCTAGTCTCCCCCGCTCTGATTTCGACTTAAATTTCGGATAAGAGTTCTGGTTGAAAAAAAGGAAGAGGACTGAAAGATTTTGTTGGACACAAAGACAGGGCTGTAGAACTTTAGTATGTATGCATGCATGTAGGTACGTTTCAACATACCTAGATAGGAGTGCATGGATAGACTTGAACGTACTGCCACGGATGAAAGTAAAAGAGGATTCCATTCACAACTGATATTCATGCTTGTCACAAAAAATGAATTGTTTCATCGTATTTTCTTAGGTTTTTACGCTTCCTTGAGCTCTCCCAGCTTCTTTCTGCTCCATCCATACGCGACGTGGGTTATGTACTCAGTCGTCTGCATAAGTGTTCGACTCCGTATGTGTATGTGTATTGTGTATGTGTGTGTGATGTACTTTTTAGTACGTCGACTATCTTTGAACACTCACATTTATTGCATTGCATTGGTTCTTTGTACAGTAGTTTAAGACGTCGTCGACGACGACGAGGAAAACGTAAAAGACGAAGACGAAGACGACTGCAAACGATAAGACCAGGACCAAGGAAAAGAATGAGTGGATGGAGTAGATTGTTATTTTTTGAGTGGAGGTGGAAAAACACATGTGAACAAAAGTACATATAAATACCCCAAGGTTTTTCAGATAAGTCATTTTCTTCCTCGTCAAAAAGCCAAAGTAATGGTAACTACAACAAGAAATTGTCATCACAGCAACCACAACTTGTGTCCGAAACGGGTAGTGGTGATGTTATTCTCATCCTCAGTCTACAATCGCAATCCAAAAGCAGCGCGTAGTAAACCACCTTTCATGTTTCCTTCGCTATCTTTTCTCCTTATCGTATCTATCTAAATGTATAAAAGTTTCCATTTCAATCCCGGAGATTTTTTCACCCTTTACCAGTCTAGATGATGGAAGTGGAAACATGCATTCCGTTCGAATATTTTCTCCGTGTTAAATAAATGGACGAAATGTCTTCCTTGTAAATTATTTTGTATGAAGCCATATTTGTGATTGGTGTTTTAACACCAAGTATATGTATGTGCTAGCGTATTCTTAGATTTTACTACAGACGCATCTACGTGTGTATATCTTTATTAGACAGCTGTAGAGGTTCCTACCAAGATTGTATTATGGGTTGCTGGAGTTGTTGATGTTGATTGTGATGAGAGTGCAATGGTGTGACGTAATAAGTGGGATGATTTTCAGAAAACGTTTGAGAATGTATAGCTGAGTGATACAATACAGCTTGAATACGTAGACACAGACAGCCGTATCAGAAGTAGTAGTAGCCATGCAAATCTTTCTATTCGCACCATTAGCATTAGAATCGGCCGAGCACAGACCGACCGGTCCGTCGGCTTGTAGTCTCTTTTAGTTTAGTCACCTACGTTGCGTTTTTTGATGAAATCCTTTCGAGTTTGACTTTGACTTTGAGAAGAAACATCTTCTATACTCTATGTAAGTGTTCCGTTGTTCGGTGTATGTATTGATGCATGGAAGTTACTGTGACTGTTGATGTTGATGTTGCTGCTACAGGACTGATATACACACACAAAGAAGTAGCTTCGAGACATTTGATGATGTTAAAGGAGGATGGTGATGGTGATGCGGTGTACTTGGGTTTTCTCATCAACTTGTCTTCAGTGTGAATTTTAGCTTGACTTCACCGCATTCATCACTTTAATAGATCCCTTAACACCTGTCTATCCTGGAAATACTGATAAAAGTAAAGCACGTCTTTAAGCTTGTCAGCAGACCAAAGTAGATGCACATTACGAGAGTACAATTGCCTACCTACATTTACATTTAGTCTTGAACATGTTTTATGTAGACTAATGCAGATTTAGAATTCTAAAGTGGGGAAGTAGTAATGGCAGTATGGAGTAAAAACGATGCAACGCAAGGTGATGCAATAGGAATCGGTACATACATAGGATACGATGGAATGGATGGTGATGATAGTGATGGCGTGATCGGTGCATCTGTGATGCAGCAGCCAGCAGCAACAGTAACGTGAACATATTGCTACAGATGTACATGATGGGCGGAAGAGTACAGAGCATGGTGTTATGGGCAACCCTGAAGTTTGAAGTTGAAAGGCAAAGGGATAAGGTGAAGGGTAAATGTTACCTACAAAGCTCGTAAAGTGCAAGACACTTTCCAACTAGAAGTAGTGGTTTCTATTTTCGTACTATATTATTATTCTAGCGTCATTTGTATTTATCCAGACACATTTTGTGGTTCGTCTCTGATTATGGGACCACGAGCCGCGGATAAGTAAAAGCATGAAGGAAAGAGGGTAGAGCAGAGCTAAAACGTGTTCAAAAATACATGACTTGGAGCACGTAAAGAAGATGAACAGACACCATAGCACAGCTGCCTTTCATTTATACATATCTACATTTACATTAGTATTTCGTTTTTCTTCCTTTTCCTTTTCTTATTCATATTCCTATACAAGTGTTGAATTGGATAGTTGGATAGGTGTTCAAAATGATACCATATATTACATAGACTAGGAGAGCTAATTGTTTGTCGTCTGGTTGGTTCAATGAGTGTTTTCTTCTTCATCTTTTTACTCGTCTTCTTGTCTTAACTTGTCCAAGTCTTTTCCTCTTTACAAGACATGCATTGACAAAAATATCTTCTTGACTTGTCTGAGCTTGTCTTGTATTCGGAACATAGAATTGCATTTCATGGCGTTGCATTACATTGCATTGCATTGCAATCACGTTGACTCGTCTCTTTCAGAGTCTTTGTAGTCAACGTGAGCATGTTGAAAGAGAAGTCAAGTGAGGAGAGAGAACTGAAGAGAATTTCAGGGACATTTTTACCTTCCCATTTGATACATTGTAAATGACATCGACATCCTTAGTGTTTCTATTTTCTTAACTCACGACATGCTTTTGTTGTCGTTGTCCAACCATCGCCATGCTAAATCTAATGCTCAATAATGTGTACATCTCTTGTTACACGCTCGAGTTATTTCAAACTAAAGAGAGCATAGGGAAAAAAACGAGCAATCTGTGTAGGATATTTATCGTGAGTAGGTACCTGCACTATAGTGCAAGCATAGCATATACGTCTATACCTATAATGCATGCGCAACTACTAGGTATGCAATTATGCATTTTTAAATAGAGACAATCGAACTACAGATAAAGACTGATACCATTTCAGATTCTCTAGTTCCTCTGTCTCTCTCTCTGTCTGTATCTCTTTCAGGTCAACTCGCACAGATGCCTCAACACTTGTAAATACAAAACACCTTCCAAAATTGATAGTCAAAGTGTGCATGTGTTGAATGCTTATGAACTAACGTGTAATGGCAGTAATGGCAGTTATTCCATTTCTCTTGAGCTTAGATCTCTTTCCCTTTGTCAACGAAAGCCATGGAAGGTAATATGCAATGTTACTGAAATGGCAATGACAACGGCATACACTAGTCTCTGGATGAGACCCAAGTTGGATACATTTAGTATACTGCATAAAGGACTTGAAATAGAAATATATTTATTTTTGTATTATTCCTCATGCAAAGTTAATTGCCCGTTTGGGTATTGTTACTAAATGCCCCTGAGAAGATTCACATCCACATCAACTCACTCAGAGTCATTGTTTCTCTCTACAAGTAGAAAGAGACGTGTGTAGTGGATAAGATTATAATGAAGAATAGAGAAGCCTATCTTATACGATAGCAGATGGAATTGTATAAGTTTGTGTATTTAGTATTTTAATAGGTTGTTTGGTGGGTCTAGGTCTCTCGCGTGGTACTCCAAGCAGTTATATCTTAATGAGTTGGTTGAATAGCAAACAAAATAACATGTAGTCGTAGTTGATATTCTAATCCCATGTATGTACATTATCACTAATAGTGGGCTGTTAAGCAATAAATCCTCCGAATTGTTTCACTCGAGTCTAACGATAAGTGAGCATTCAGGCTCATTATTTACGCCTTCATGTTTTTGTCCTTGTTAATTTAGTCGTAGATGCTTCTAATCGCACAGCTACGGACAAATTTAACTACCCTAAGACAGACGTGTAGTAAAGTGAGCTTTGTCATGAATCTTCCAAGTCATCCGGGACTTTCAATTGAGAGTGGCCAAAACGAAGAAAAAATGAGACGAAAATTTCATACGTCTTCATTTTCCGTGTTTCTCATAATTGCACAAATAATTAATCCCATTCCTTCCTTGACCTTACATGTATGTATATAGTTCTGCTCCTAGACTCTCCTGATTCTGTGAACTGTATTCCTGTACGGCATTTCCTCATTAAGGTGAACAAGTCGTGTAGAGTTTTACACTTTATAGTTCTATTATAAAAATATTGTAAGCAATTTTTGAGACTGTTTTCTTGAAATGAGCCATCTGTTTGAGAAAAGTATGGGTAAAATGGAGTAGTTAAATTAACTCCGAGTTCATCACCGAGTCAGACTACCTCTGAAATCGTCTCTTTGTATGCTACTCAAGTCCTTGTGTGCATAAAATTAAAATTAACTTTGAAAATTGTAAATTGAAATCCAGGGGTGTAAAATCTGTTAAGGTCGTTTCAGATTTGGATTGTGACTCACATGAGTTTTGTACTCTTTCTTCCGTGCTGTACGAATTGCAACGCTGTGCTAGAAGAGAAAGAGAAAGAGAATGAGAGACACGGAGAGAGAGAGAGAGAGAGAGAGAGAGCGAAAGAGAAGATCGGGATGATTGGAAAGAAAATGAGATATCAGAGTCCTTATGTAGATAGATGAGATCTTTTCCTAATCTCTGGAGTCTGTTAACTCATTGCTGACAGACGTTCTTCACTATAAACATGGGAGTGAAGAAGTACTCTACATTTAAATGCTGTAGAGAGATGGAGAAGAAAATGATTGAAAAGGAAATAATTTGAAGCTCTTCAACGGAGCTCATGAAGATGAGATCAAGATTCAAGAAAGAGGAGAATTGCGTGAATTTCAATAAAAGACAAGTACGCCGATAGTGATGAGATGGCCAATTTATTTGATTCATTTTATATAAATGCAAAGACCAAGGACAAAATCGAGTCAGTTGAACTGATACCCAAGAAAGTCTATGTATTTGAGAGAGGGAGAGAGAGAGAGAGAGATAGAGGCCAATGAAATGAGACCCTGAGAATTGAGAGGACTTGAATATTTATGCACCGTGTAATTACTTTTAAGAGCCAAGTGCTGCTGAAGACGAGTTGAGTCTCCGTCGTTTGACTTTTGAATGCATTGCAATCGAACAATTCAACAATTCAAGTATGGAACTGGAGAGCAGCAGCTTGAATGTAGCTCGAGGAAATGCAACTACAGGGTGCTCAGTTTTCAATTTGCTAAAGAAATCTTGTTAGCAAAGTTTTACATGTGGAAAATCCAGTGTGAAATTCCATTCAGTTCAAAATAATGTCAAATGTCTACGTACACTAGACCAGACTAGAGACGAGATGACTAGGTGTAGGTAGGTAGACATTTGTACCTTACTATATATATATACTCAACTATAGCCATTGTCATCTTGTCGTCTCTCTTGGTCGTTTAATCAGGTATAATTTCAATTAACATGGACTCTTATTCACATCGACGGGTGTTCATTTGTACACACACAAAGTCTAGAATATTAAAAGTTCCTTGGAAAAATCGCTATTGGTACTCTAATCGTTTTGAGATTTCTAAAATAGTTATATTATTTTTTTTTGGAAAACTAGCCTTTACTTTGAATAAAGCTGTATCATAGTCATGCTGCACTAGTATGAAGTACACTGAGACATTAATTTAGCTAGAATTTCAGAATTCGGGAGTAGCAAACTTTGTTATATGAAGGGAACTGGGAAGAATTCGCTGAAGATCTCCCGCTGTTCCTACGAGTTCTCAATCCCTAATATTAATTTTATGAAAAGCCTCTATACAATTTATCCATGTCTGCTTCGAGCTTACGCTGGAGATACATTGAACTGAACTAAACTTATCTGGCTTGGTCTGTTCACCTTCTTTAGTACCAGCAATAATTATCTTAATTACTAGTAAATTAGCAATGCAAATAGATACGGTCATCCATGTAATAATGTATCTGCTGCGTAGATACTGCTCTTCCACTACTATTCGTACAGTTGTAACGTAACGTAACGGCTGTGAATGGTGAAACATTCAACATTGTGCATTGACATTTGAGATTAGGTCAGAATCCCTTTTCGGAATTAGATTGCATTTGCATTGCATGAATTCAAGCCCATAGGCTTCATGTCAGGACGTGTGCTTCGACTCATTCAAAGTTTACCTTTTACAATTAGGAGAGTGTAGTCACTCACATGATAAGAATTAAGTATTTAGAATGGTTTAGTTGCTCGTAAGCTTAAGTGGATTTACATTCTGGTTGTTTCAACTTTGCTTTTCCTTTTGTATGACTATAAGTCTGTGTCTACGACTACCACCAATACGATACAACAACGACTCCGACTACTACTTACTACTTCCAGTTTTGCAATTTGTATAAGCTTCTTGGATTTAAAGAGAAAACTTTTGTATTTGGCTACAGTTCTGGAATGTCAACTGCCAACCTTTTCCTCTTACTTCTTACTTTATATTACCATACACTGATTACTTTCATCTGTCAAATGTACCCTTCCCAAGCAGCATGGATGTGGCTGTGGATGTGGATATGGATGGAGCGTGCCGGCGGGAATAAGATCGTACACACAAACCATCAACGGAGTACACACATTCCAGTTCAACGTGGAGCAAGGCTAGGGAAGGCACAGTAACGCAGCAAAGTATAGTCTATAACAAAGCACAACAAAGCGAGTAGCAGTTTTAGAATTTGTACCCAATATTTTCCATAGTACATCTTTTTTAATTAATTACATTATTTTCCTCAATCATGTTGCCAGAGCCATGAACCAACCGACCTTCCAGCTATCAAACAAGCCTTCAGTAGCGTGAATCAAGCCGTTCCGAGTGCTACATTCAGAGATCTTTTTTCTAATTTAAACTCAACACGCCCATGCATACTCAAGTAAAGAAACTTTGCTCATTTTTCTTTCTAAATTTGGGTTTATTTCTTAACTTTTGCACATAACCCGTAGCCATATCCAAAGCTCGTATGATGGTTGAGGGTTTCAGTTTGAACTACCTCGTCTGGTGTGGGATATTTGGGATATATAAACCTATACGTATAATTATAGGTTAGAGTTGGAGTGGAATGAGTGGACATCGTAAGGTTTTCTTTTATTCTCTCCTTCGAATCTTATTACTCTTTTCTTTGTCCTGGTAATTAATTTTTGCATACTATCTTATAGTTTCATATTTTTGCAAGGACGTTGCTAATATTATTTTAAATGTGATTATGAGATACAAAGGGTAATTACAGGTTGTGTAATAAAAGGCTCTTCTCAAGTAGGAAACTTTGTTCAAATTAAATACACTACGGGTGGATGGGCATAGAGTATTTGTGTTAGTATTCGACTGCAACGCGGAGGGATATTGTTAAATTCTTTCTCAAAATGAAAAAGTAAAAAAGAAAGAATGCCGTCAACTTTGTTTTAGTAACAAAGGCAGGGCAGGTATATGTTGAGAAGACGATTGATCTTTGTCAAAGGAAATATATGATTTCTGCATTTCTGCTGAAAGTGTTATGCTTGTTTCGCCTGTCATTGAATTTCATTTAACTTTGATTTCCTCTGGAATTTTGGAATTTCGGAATTTATTAGGGATGACGAAAATATTTCAGATATTTTCGCTGACCCTTATATAAGCTTGATGTAGGAGAAAAAGGAAACGGTATATGTAGTAAGATTGCCTATTGTATCCGCATTTCCGTTTGCTTACTACTAACTTTTACCTACGGTTGTGTCGTGAGATTGCAGAATACTAACTGGCAAAGCAACCTATGGTAGCTGTGGAATTTTAAAAATGGCTTGTCTACTCGTCGCATTAACTCTCTATGACGAGTGTTATGTTGTAGCAACGTGTGTTGATATACCTATATAGAGTAACAGTGCAAGTGTAACACAAAGATAGATGCTCGAATAGCTTCAGTATGTCGGGAAACTCTCAGCTTTATCCTCATCCGAGGTATGAACATTCGAATTTTAGGGCACAGAATACTAGTAGGTATAGTGGGTTCAGTTGGTGGAACCTCTCATTCTACTGCTAGAAGAATCGATTTAAATCGTTCGCTCACTACAATCTCGTATTTGCATGTAGGTAAGTAGGCACAGTGTGTATACTCCACTCATCTTGCACATCTGGTAATACTTATATATACCAGATGTGCAAGATGATAGATACCCTTGCCATTGATCCGTATGAAGATATTGCGATTTATATGCAAATGATATCTCAAATTTGAACTCCAAAAAAAATCTCGAAACAAATTTGAAAAATAATATTTCTGTATCTTTGAAGATGTTTTCAAAATTAATCTCAGGTGCTAGGAAGGTGGAATATAAGCTTTAGGCTCATCGCTGTTTTATTTTCGTCGTAAGTTTTGTAATAGATGCAGTAGTATACATTTACTACTCAGATATAATATATTTCTTTGCTTCAAGTAGGCAGAGATTCTTTATTTGCCCATACCTACATAGCTACCTATCTACTTAGGTAACTTGAAAGGACGCAAGAGTTAGAGAATGTGAAATGCGAATAGGAAGAAGCGGAATAAAAGAAGCCTCGTTTATATAGTATCTTATAGCGTGCCTGGAATATTCAAAATTTGCACATGAACCAGTGTCACTGGACTATGGTATTATGGCGCGGTATTATATGACGCATTTGTGCCAATTCTCCTTGAACTATGAAATCTATTTTATTTTGAGTTCTAAAAGGAGCAAAAAGGGGTCGTCTTATTCTCCTTTTGCCTTTACTATCCTCTCTCCTTTGTTACACATTTCTCTTGTTGGTTTAGACGGGGGAAGAGTGAACGAGGGGGAATGGAAAATGTACCTAGTTTAAGTACAACCATTTCAAATAAAATGCCATTTATGAAAATGATAATGCACAATGTAACGGAACACATGCTTGACATTTATTGTCTGTGGATGTAGACTGCAGACAGACTTGACTGTCTCGGATATTTTTGGGTGGTAAGGGAATACACATATCTGGTAGAAACGGGAGACTCCCTGTACATATATTTCCATTTGCACAGTGGTCTGTATTACACACGTCTTATCTTGTAAAGTTAGTGATAGTTTGTTGTGTGTATCGTATCAACATTTCAACACATCGTAGGACCAGGACGTAGGGATAAATTCGAATTGTTGCGCTACGCAATTCTCCAGCAATATAAACATCAAAGAACTCAAAATAATCAAAATGCCTAAAATTCTCAAAATACTCAGACGAAGGCTGACGTGGTGGTGGTGGTACACAGTGAACGCAGGACATCAAAAACATAGACTTGATAATACGGAAATTGAATATGTTTTGGCTGCTACTCGACAAATGAATGAATCTTGAATTCAGAATGAGATTTGTGTATGCTGCTTATATTTTCCAAGCCATAGTTCACCATCAGTACACCAGCAGCTACACTTGAGTTCCACCGTGCACGACTTTCTGAGTCTGCGAGAGAAGTACAAACGGAAACGACTTTCATGTTGTAATAATAATTATTACAATGACGGTTGAAAGTGGAAGGTCGGTCATTGATATGGTATGAATTCAGAATTTATAAGACGTGAATGTGTATTAGAGAATTAGTGGTGGATGGTGGATAGGTTGGCAAAACAGGGTCACTTCAAAGTGTCTTTCTGTCCGTGGTCATATATAGCGTGCGCTTGATAATAGAAATATTCCCAAAGCTCAAAGGATGTGTGTACATACATAGATTACTGTTTGGCGAGTGCATAGTCCTCTGACTGTGTACTTCATCTAATAAGGGTAAACTTTCTTGTTTTCCTTACGGATGCCTGTGCTAGCGCCAGTGCCAAATGCAGCAAAACTACAGCTATGGATGGTGATGACGACGAGTAACGAGCACAGCGACGAAGACCAACAGAGTAGGTGTACATTGTAGAATGTTCAACCTTCTCCCATTGTTTTCCCTTTCATTGTTGTGGTGCACTTAGCCTGAGTGTCAAATACATTGAGCATACAGAGTTGTATTGTATCTCTGTACGTTACGTTTGACTCATGCACCTCGCACTGTACTCAGACAAGAAGAGAGTTTACAGAGTGACAAGGTACAGGACATCAGAGTGCAGTAACGCAGTGATAAATGCAGATACTTGCAGTACAACTACATACATGCCTTCGTTTCATATATTTTACATATGCATTGCGTGGGCTGCCTTCCAAGTCTTTCTCTCCCAGTCTAATGGAAAATTTCTAGTGTTGATTTATGAAAGACAAATTAATTTTCTCAGCAGTTTACATGGCATTGTTTAGGAAATAATAATGATTAAACAATCTTGTAAAGGGAGCCATACTCGAAAGAGGAAGATACTTTTGACATGTAACAATGTGGGTTACTGGAGATCACACCAAGACCAATGCAATGAACTTGCAAGAAATCTTGCTATAGGGCGGCAAAATTTACTCAGATTTAATGGAAAATGGACGTAAATGAGCAAGTTTTTCCTTGATTATTAATGGTACCAACATGCATAACACTATGGACATGGAAATGATTGTTATCCTACGAAGGCACAGTATCATGACTTTAGACACCACTAGGACAATTTAAGAAGTTGATCATTAGCCTGATCCTGAATGAAAACAACAAAACGATTCGTGATTTGGTGTGCAAAATGTAAGGCGAACGTGAATGCCAAGCCAAGTGCTGCTTACCCTTGTTGTTCTTGTTCTTGCACTGAAACTGATTCTGAATAGAATGCATATATTGAATCTTTGGCTTTCTAACAAGAGTGATGATGACTAAAAATGGCTGTCGGTATGAAATTTAAAAATTGATGGCTGAAGGTTTGGAATTATTGCTACCGCATGTAGACAGGTAGTGGGTACTGTAGGAAGGAAGCACGAAGCGGAGTAAGACAGGAATCATGCAGTTTCACTGCTCGACTGTGATATTCCCATATCCTAGCTTGCAATCTTGCAACTTGACTTGTTCTAAATGTAAGTATAGAGTGTGAAAGCCAAACCAAACCCATCGTTTCGTAGTTTAAAGTTTGAGCTGACATGAAAGTAAAGAACTTTAAAAGGATGTGGACGACAGAGAAAATACTACATAAATGTAAACTTTGTCTTTTTCACATCTTTTCTTTTTCCTGTAACGTCGATAATGGTGCTGAACTACTGTGACCATGTATATCGGAGACAGCTGAAAAAATCGATAATCCATAAATTTGTTCTTATAACTTTTACTTACTTCCTGTCGAGAAACTTTATAGGTGTAAAGAAGGCGAGGTGCCGCTGCTGCTCCTGACAATCTAGTACCCATAGTTTCGTTTTAGCATGTGAGTTCACTAGCATCGTCGTGTGTGTGTGTGTGTGTCTACACGATAGCGGCCGGTACTTACTACTTACGGCCAGTACTCACTTCCATGTTGACGTTACTTTTAAGATTTCTTCGGAAATGCAATGCAAGATAGAAACTTGAAAGAGGGAGCGAGAGAAAGAGGGAAAAAATTGAAGATGTCTCACGGAACGTGTTGCCGATTCCATTTCGCTTTCTCTGCCAGTGCGAGATTGTGTGACAAGATAAGTTGTTAGAGTTGGAGTTTGGCATAAAATATCAAATTAAGGAAAAGTCCGGAGCACATTTAAGTTATTTGAGGCGGACCCCGCACTCAATCCATGTGCATGGTAACGACCTAAAACTAGCTACCTCAAACTTAAAACGCATCTCATGAATCCACTCTCGTATGTTTGTGCCGCCACCATCACCATCATCATACACATACATAGGTAGGTACCTACCTAAAAACGTATGCATGTATTCACAGTTTCTCTTTGTGGAGAATGGGAGACCAGAACAGAGATTTAGAATCTTGGCAAATTTTATGAAAGAATATTGAAAACGAAGCTAAGGAAGAAGGGAATAGAATTCTTAAGGCTTCCACGTAGCTACACCCTCGGCCCATGCATAGAAAGAGACTACAGAATGAGAATTAGAATGGAACTGGCAGAAATTCCAATGAGGTTCAAATGGATTTTTCGGATCGCATCGTTTATCTCTGGTGACATGGCTTGAGAGCTCATGGATTATGAATGAATGGAAACCGACGATACGATAGTTCGAGTTGGACTTTGAGAACAATGAGAACTAGGACACACTAGAAAAATTATAAAGCAGCATACATCTTCCTATTCTGTCGTAGTCTTCACCGCAGGCAAGGAAAAATATAGCAGCCGTACACCCGACGGACCTCAATTGCTAAAAAAATCCAAAATCTGAGATTTTCAGAACCTCCTATTGTTATATGAAAACATTTTGAGATTTTTTAGCGCTCAGAGCAACTTAGTTTCTATGGGTTTAGGGCTAGTGCATTCTCTCGTTTCAAACTATTACATATACCTACTTACAATACACAATGTGTGTACTACAGGAAGGGATTGCGCTATTGCAAAAAATGCACGACTTGGTTTTGATTTTTTCTCTTCCGATTGCAATTATTTGTTCGACTTGCAAACATAATCTTTTCCGTGGGGCTATAGAGGTTTTGACTTTAAGTACACTTATGTAGTACGTCGTTGTAGGCTTATGGTAAATAAACTTTACAAACTTGGCTAGCCAAAGTTATGACTTTTGCAAGAAAAACTGCAAGCCTGGCAGCAATACTGCGTTGGCGTTAGTCCTGAAACTCCCTTGGCTTTCTTATTCTTGCCTATTTTTTCACTATCTAGTTCCCAGAAGCATATTTAGTTGCTTTCAAAGAAGCCAAGGAAAATCCTCTTTACACGGTTTCTAAATTTCCCATTTTACTCGAGGTGCCTTGCTCAAAAGTAAAGGCAATATTTTTCTTTTCCATTTCGTGTGATGTAATTTTTTATTGAATTCATGGATTGGATTGGATTTGGGATTTGGATTAATGTATTTATTGCACAAAATTTCAAAGTGGATTTGGGAATAATTATTGTACAGTTGATGCTTAATCTCAGATCTGAAGACGAAAACTTCTACACTTTGCAATCGTTGCTATTGCACATTGCCTATTGTCCAATGCGGTGAAGTGGACTCGTTTCTACGAAATCGAATCTATTTATTTACATGCAGCGAAAAAAAAATCTGGTAGATCTGACATTAACGTACCATTTTCAGCATAAATGTCTTCTCAAACAGGCAGATTTGAATCAGAAAATTGCTATATTTTACAGCACATACTAATACAGTTGTATGACGCATACTAAGGTCAGTTGCTTCTCACTTGGGATTGAATTGCTTGGTTAAATGCATGTATCTGTGGTTGTGAAATGGGGGAGTATGTAGAATGGTGGTAAGTTCTAATAAAAATTGCATTCGCGTCCAAGCATCGGATCTTGTACTAATCGTGAGAGCACGTAGGTACATACCACATGCTGTAGAGAGAAAGACTTCATTATTGGCAACATTTAAATCGTTTTCGTTTCGTTTTATTTCCATTCGTTTACTTCATCGTTGTGTGCACCTATGATAGTGTGAAGGGAAAGGGAACGCTTCAGCCATACAAATCTGGTTAAAAGGTAGTTTAATTTTAAAATTAATTATGGTTGTAACCTGGTTTAGTTTTGATAAACGATCACATGACTAATCAATTAATTCTACGCCATAGTATATGTGCAAATATTTATCACATATTACTTTAGCTTGCCAGAATGACTTCAAAACAAAAGACTCTTCACTAGACATTGCTAATTAGGAGCTATACACTACATAATTTCTGTATTGATCGGAATCGCGATAAGACAAGGAAAAAAAAATCCTCCCGCCGGCTATACAAAGCAAAAGCGAAATAAGGAGAAAGTCTCGGTGAGTTTGGAGTTTAGCTCACAAGTGTATTACAGCTTCCAGTAATTTTTGCTCGTAGACGTAGACAGTTGTCAAAGCAGACTTACTTTTTAGGTACACACGTAGAGTCGTACATGCATTCATCGTTACGTAGAAAGAACGCGCGATCTTACAAAGAGGATGTGCCCTAGACGGCACTCAGGGACTAAAGTATAGGAAGGTATACTTACGAGTTTCCTTTTCCTTATTTCTTCAACAGAAGAAACGGTAAGATTAGATTTTATTCACTTGAGCTAAAAGAATTTGCAATCTGATACGATACGTGGGAATTTGCCTTAAGAGAGTTCGGAGATGATCCGGCTCAACTATTTCATTGAAGAATACGGTTTTTCGGATTAGGCAGTTACGGTCTTGGATCCCAGGAGTGTATACATAATACTTACGGACATGTATGAGGTCGTCGCGTCGTTGAGAGAGGATCTACGTATCTAGTATGTACAGTCTAGTTTAAACTATTCCGAGTTTAATAATCAATGGAAAGTATTCTTCTCCTGTTATCGTCGTTCTCTTTTCCTTTTAACCCTCCAGGATTTCTTTTTAATGCGCAATCTAGCTTATGCTAGAGCTAGTCAGCGAAACAAGACGAAGACGGCCAAAAACTGAGGAAGCGAGACGAAGACGAAGTGAGATTTTCAAAAAATAAACACAATCAGCTCAAAAGACCGAGTTGGTATTCTCTCTGTGTATCATCGTCGCAAAGTTATGGTGACTACAAAATGTCAGTCGACACAACTAAACGCAGAAAGACGGACACACACAGTCCAAACAATGAGCCAGAGACACAGATTCTTCTTGGAATGCCTTAGAAATGTTCTCTAATTCTGTAATTATTGTAATAATCGTAATCGTCTCGCTGTTGGTTGTCATTTGTCATTTATCCGTTTCAACCGTCATCCTTCTATCCATCCATCTCCATCGTTTTTCATTCAACAATTTTCAAGGCTTTTTATCCTGCTCGTCAGACTCGGAGCAGCATGAGTACGAAAAAAAAGTAAATACATAGTTACAATTCCTAAAAGCCCTTATATCGTTAGGCACAGTGAGTTACAAGTCAAAGTCAACACATTCAGAGCAAATGGAAGTTACTAGATTCCTGTTGGATCGTGAGTATTCGTGAGCCTGCTGGTCTCACTTTTGCTCCGTTTAAATTTGTTTTACTTTACTTTGCGTCATATAATTTGCTCCACATGGACATGGAATGGCATAAAAGCACAGTGTGCAATCTGTATGGTATATGTGTATGTGAAGCCATATCACCGTTTGGGATTTTTATTGCATTCACTTTATACTCTAGAATTGATTACATGGTCATTGTATTAATTTTTATGTGCATGTAATTTAAATTTTATCCCGCTGTTTGTCTTGCTGGGGCTTGAACTACATGTACATAGGTATGTGTAGCATAATCTGCAAAATAGGTACCTATGTATGTTTTTCAACAGAGCAGGTACCCATAAGTATCTAGGGCTGGTTTGTGAACGATGAGGAGTTATACATATATCTCAGACAGTTTTACGTTTGCTTTGCATGATACAGATTTATTGCTGTTGAATCTATAGTGATCCCACGATGCAGAATATATTAGTAAGTATCTGCACCCATTACTGTAGTTCTTTGCATTACTAGTATGACCGAAATTATTATGGCTTTGCTATTTTGTATTTCCCTATCAAAACTGGAGGCGAGTCTGTTTTTATCTTAAATCTTTCGTCTTCCAATCCAATCCACCACCAGGAAAAATTGCCTCTAGCTTGTTTACTCATAACCAGTATCTTCTGGTATCATCGATTATTATTCGTTTTGACCATTCGTAAGTCATGCTAGTGGACGCATTCCAAATACATACTTCAAAGATACCTAGTTACTCACATTTACATTTTTTGATTATTCTTGTAATATGAGTAGAAAGGTTAACGGAACTGTGTAAGGCAGGATGACGATGATGTTCAAGTTGATAATAAGGCAGCGCAGTAACGAATAATGTGATCGTTCATCTATCCATATAAAATGGAAATTATGAACTGTATCAAATTTTATTTAATGAGAAAACATATGCGTGTGCAAAAAAAATTGGGAAGTAAAATTGAAAATTTATTATGACCTTATTTTGTTAGCAGTGGTATAAAACGCTTGAGTATAAATAGCGGAAGACTGAGGACAACGATTCGTATGATATTTCATGCAGTAAGCAATGCCTACTCAATGATTGCTTGCAACGACTACGCATTACCTATTTGCTTCAATAATATTGCTATTATATTTTGATATTTACATATAGCATCCTGACCACCCAAACTATTGATTTCTGTTAATGAAACCTTTACAGAAATATGCAAAACTGCAATTATATTTCTTAATGCAAAGTAGGTAACCTTTCAACCAAAAGATTGACCTTTGACCCACTTTTTCCGCCTACTAATGTTACCGGGTAACACTGGCCTCGTTTACGGTAATAGTGCCTTGAACTTGATGAAACTTCTGTATTCTAGGAATTTTTATGTTTCTTATGATTTATCGATATACTTTGTGCGATGCCGTACATGGAATATATCTTGGGATAAATATCGTGCGACACGAACTGCCCAAGTTATTCCATGTGCCAACGTTACACAACTTCACAGTATATCACGAAAACAACCATTCCTCTAATAATTCTAGAGGTTTGCTCCACTTTTTTCTACACCATTGTAGGTTAAATGCCTCTGTTCAAAGCTGCATCTGATTTTGTAAACACGTAAATAATCTTCCGGGAATCACCACAAGTTTTACGATGTTTATCTATTAGAATAAAGAATTGTGATAAGAGATTTTCTTATTTCAAACCCTAAGCCATTATCATTTATTTACATTTTCCGATTAGCCTTCGAATTGAAGCTCCAGTTGAAGTGAAGAGAGTCCAAGAAATACTGCCTACTATTGATACTGCTTAGTTGATGCGAGGCAGATAGAAAAATGGAAAAATAAAATGACTTGACGCATTCCGAAGTAATAGGAATACATAATATGTTGTTGAAGTATGGTAGTTGAGATTGAATCATTATCATTACGTGCATTAGCGGATGATTCATGAACCTCTGTTGTCAATGTGGACAGTATATGATGGATGTAAAAGACGAATTTAGCCTTCCGTGATAACCTGGTGTTTTAACGTATTCATAGCCTTCTAAAAAAAAGTGTTACGTTAAGGGCTCCAGAATTCAAAAGTAGCAAAAACATTAACTTATATTTTTAATTTTAATTTTTTTTCGTCATTTTGAAATGTCGTGTGCATTGTTTCCTAACTTTAGTTTAACCTGAAAAAGCAGGTTATTGAATCCTGCTCCAGGTGCATCAATTTCTCCTCTACTGATACAGAAATATTACACATTAGCCGGGGTCAGAACTCGATGCATGTGATGCCCACTGGGATAGGAGGGAAAGAGATTGTTTTAAGATTTTGATGGGTAAAAAAATCTTTTTGGTTACCGCTATTTCATTTGGCAGGTTCGAGTAGACCGACGAAGGTACTGTGAGTGTTTTGAAGCTTATGTAAACTGTGCACGCTGTGTAATAACTTTTTGCGAATGCTGAAAGAAAAAATCCTAGACTGAGGTTCGGCTAAGGTACTGTGATACTATGTAGGAGCTGTGAGCTACGAGATGCTTTTCCCGCTGGCTACCTCTCTCGATGATCTTAGCGCAGATATCATATTAGATCACAGCTCTCTGTACTATGTTATGTACTGTACTACACATGTATGCACTTAAAGGAGCGGCAGACTGTGTGTGATGTGCTCCACTGTCATTTAGCTTTACTGGTTTAATTTTTTTTAAGTAAAAGTATAACATGAAAGAACGGTAGATCATTTTAGGTTGTAGGACTCTTGAAACAACAGAATAGAAGCATATTCACTATCTCAGTCGGTGTCTGTTCTATGATACTACAATTTGCAATGTCCAATGAACAAGCTTTAGCTTAGCTACACAGAGGAACCATCTCAAGTACGAAATACGGTGACGTTGAGTCTCTAGAAACTGAAGCTGCAATAATTCAGTATACTTGAGTTAGCTTGAACTATATGGGTTCTGTCATTTCATTCAATTTAGTTACGTTTTCCTGTTTATCGTCACTAAGCTGGGCTTAGGGATGTGAGTGACAAGAGCTGCGTCATGGACCGTCAACTTTTGAATTTTTAGTTTGAATTTTTTCACTCTGTAATTGAATACTAGACATGTCGATAATTTGGCTTGTGGATTGGTGCTCGAAAAGGTGTTTCAATTTCAAATCTGGCTCATAGGTGGGCAAAATTAGTGGATGTTGATACAAATGTTGTTTCCCGGAGCAGCAGTGAGTAATATACTTAACTACTTATGTACGGAGTTACGGAGAACCTGCGAATAGTGGCTGTAGTTGATCCTTTATTTATTTTTTATTTAATGGAACCAACCGGAGATGACTTCCCATTTCTACACAATCAGTGGTTAGAAATTTAATGTGCTATTTTTTTCAACTGTCACAACTTCCATCCTCTCCTGTCATCCCTTAAAATTCAATTCAAAGAGTATAACAAGGCGAGCACAATAATAAAAATTATCATTTAGGTGCCTATGCCTTGTGAGTTTGTTTCAATAGAAGTAGGGATAAATATAAAGTTCATGTACCGACGACCATTATAGAATCCCTATCGTGTCGTTCATCCAAATGGTTGATATTCGTTTCCTACTTTTTCCTTGTACATCAGTCTGCGACCAAACTTGCTTTCCTAAGCATCCTTTAATAAAAGCAATTTAAAGTGTTCTGAAATATTGACGAGGGAATTTACACGATATGATATTTCAGCTTTATAAAGAAATCGTAGATTTCAAAATTTGTAGTGAAGAGTGATCGAGAGTAGATATGCCAATTGCCTGTACTTCTGTTTCTTGTATATAAATCTCCAATTAGAGTGCAATAGAATAATGAAGAGTGTACTAGTAAGTAATTTATTCAAAGGAGTGATAACAAACCCTTTGTAGCAGTTTTGAATACTAATATAAATAACTGTATTTGTAATGTACTGGTCCGGCTATACTATAAATGCGTATATTTATGTGCGTGTCCACTAGTATTTTCGCTTTTGATTGCATGGGAAAAAACGGTACATTGAAAGCTATGTATGCCCATGGCTCTAGTAGGGTCACACATTAAAATTAGAATAAACTTAAGTTAGCATTAACAGTCCGGGTAAATTAGAGCTTGGTCCAATTGTTATTGTTTCTCTGATGTTTCTAAGGTAGAAAATTGCATTAATATTTCCAGCTGTAACTTTTTATAGCTACTGCTTAGTTTGTATTCCAATTCCTACAGATATTCCGAAGTTCCTCCTGCCCTAAAAGAATTTGGAATATGATTATTATTATGTGTGGTTTATGAATAAAGACATCAGATATTCATGGAATCAGATCTACCATGGAGTTTTGCACTCAGGTGCATGCGTTTTCGGATTGGTATTCATACTGATATTCAAGTTACCATACGGCTTTGACTGGTGGCATAAAAGTTTGTTTTCGTGCATATAAATGCATGAGAGCTCATTCGCAATTATTACACATAAGTATGCATACAAGAATCCTGTCTACTCATAACCATCGGCACGAAAGCGTCGATGCAAAGGCATGATGATGGCAATTAGTTTGTATTTTATTTTACTTTATGCTGGTTGTCATTATCATTCATACTTTTGATTTGGTTTGTCTTGCCTCACTATACTAGGTACCTGCCTATTGTGAATTGTGTAAGGCTTTGAAAAAATATAGCTACCTGCATTGTAAATCCAAGGGGGAAGGTACGTGAAATGTAACTTGGATACCCGCGAGTGTCTCCCTGTGTAAGTAGATGTGATTTGATATTGGATGGATTGAAAATACTAATACGGTATGCTGTATTTTGCACGTATCTATGTATTCATCTAGAACACACTCGTGTCGATTTACATGCACCTGCATTTCAATAGGGATTGACTGGGTCGTTCGTGCTGCACTCATGAAACTCTTTGCGGTTCATCATTAACAAATAGCTTGGGTGTTAAGCCGCAGGTGCTAATATTAATATGCAAGATGCAGAAAGTATCCCCGCTAGGTGAGAGACGAGCCAACATTTCTTGCACATAATAATGTTTGCAGGTAGGTACATAGGTACATATAAATCCATACGATCTGTTGGTAATGGTGCATACATTTGCTCCTTAACGTGCATCTTCGGCACTACATTAGCATGGCAGGTCCAATTCGAATGCTTGTATATTTTCTTCCTTTTAACGCATAGTACTAGCACAGTGTGTACAATAGATATAACTCTTCGCGTTTGCATCTGTCTGTCGTCTGGGTTTTGTGATGGAGAATGTCCATTAAGTATTTAAGTTTATATGGAGATACGGTGGTAAGAAATATTTTGTAATCCCTGTAATACATACACCTACATATGCACGCCTATATCTTTATAATACGCTCCCGCTGCTGCCCGTAGAGTTCCATTCCAAATTCATTCTTGGTAATTCAATAGGGATTTCTTTGCACGTTTCACCCTCGCTCAGTCAAGTTTACCTATCTAAATGATTTGCATAGTTGGACGACAAAGCTGCATATAATTTAATATTTTATGATTAGCAGGTTACTTGGGATTAGTGTTGGCTGCTGGTGTGGTAACATATTTTACAGTAGTTCTTTTGTATTCATACTATGTAAGACGCAGCAGATGACTGTGACTGTGAGTGACTCTATGTCTTCCACTGTCCGTAGAAACTTTTAATTTATTGCACTATAACACACTTGAGTGCATCATGAGTGCAGTGTACATTGTACATACAGCGGAGTGGTTATGGATATAGGCATTGGCACAGCATGGACAGGACGATGACATGTGAGGATGAAGGCACATTATCCATCTACACACTAGGTAATAGTAATAGTAATAGTAATAGTGGTTCTAGTGCTGGTTCCTGCAACATTTTCTTTATAATTTATATCAAACGGACTTGTTCATCAGTTTCAGTTCCTTTGGCGATAATAATAATTGTATGAATAATTTTGTGTACCATATGGTTTTCTGGTTGTGCTTCTAATCTACCGCCGTCACTATGTAGATTACTTATTTGTTCTGAACTTGAGCTGCAAGTATATGCACTGCTGTGAAGATACAGATAGCACATACTCTTATCCATAAAGTGTTTGTAGTCAGTGTATAGAAATGAGTTGAAAATGTTCTCGATGTGTGTGTATGAGTGAAATGTATTTCCGACAGAAGATTAAGTATCTTGGAAATAAGCTTTTCCTTCGCATGAAATCCCATGGGTCTGATATCTTGATATTGCTACTCTTCTATGCATATTCTATGCTAAGTATGAGGTTAGTTGAGCATTTATTACAACATCAAAACTGACATGTCTCCTATATTACACAACAAATAATTTACATGGTCTCAAGTTCTTTCTTAAAAAAGGTAAAAGGTAGTCAAGTCGATGTCGAGGACCACTAATGCTTAGCATTTTCAAATTATAATTTATTTCACTTTTTGACTTGGCATGGTCTGGTTTGGCCCTTGTGCGTTTTCCCTATTGTGTGAGATAGATGGAAAAGACACATGGAACATTGCGTGTTGGTGTCAACTCACGTAGCCTGCTTGTAATCTACTACTACCGTTAGTTTTTATGCATCAAGGCATTTTATGCTCTTTATTAAGGCAGACTTCACCTGACTAGGGCTTGACTACACAGTGATAAAACGGTTGTGGACTTGTGACAACTTTGGAGAATACAAATTTATTTATAGGTGAAAGGTGAATTTTGAACGCATGCAAAATTCTATGCACCACTAAACTCCTCAAGTGTACATTTCCAGTAGCTTACTATTGAATTAGGCTTTGGCCAGTGTAAAATACAAAATTTGTAAATTGAATTAGAGCTTGCAACCATTATGGGTGGATACCTAATCTAATGTAATGTGCACTTACATGTAACGCTACTACTACTACTACAGTGACAAATGCAAATTACTTTGCCACTCTGAATTACTTAAGTAGGCCAATAATATGCACACCATGTGTGTGATATGTCTTGAAGTTGTATGTTAAATTGTCACTTAAATTAATCAATTAGATTTTGACGACTTTGTTTAGAGATTCATTGAGCATAATGATTGTTCAATTCCTTCACCTTCAAATTACTTCACATGCTTAAGTAGTTAGAGATTTCAGAACAGTTTGTTAAGGCGTAAGGCTGTAAATGCACGCGCATATTATGTCGAAGACAGTGGAATAGGTGGGCGTTAAATCGCTCTCTTGGAATTCAATCTGAAATGGTGACTCAGTGGAGCCCTTTCTTCTGATGCAGTTCTCTGATTAAATTACAAGCAAATACAGGTTTACAATACAGCTTACTACATAAATGCACTTTGCATTTGTGGCTTGCCTGGAGAGATGAATGTGCTTCTTGACAACCACTACAAATTCCTTCTTGTCATTGTTATGTTCCCAGTCGCATTGGTTAAAATGAATCCAGTCCTGTCTGTTTATGTGTTTAGCATTGTAAGACGTATCTAAGTACACTCTCCGGACTGGGAATCCACAAATTATAAGGAAAGCATCGATCTCCTAGTTATATTATCTGACTATGTAGTTAAAGATTCACAATCTGTGATTACGACTTTTCTTGATTATGTATTTTAAACATGAGTTGGAAGGTTCATTTTTATTAGGATGAGCCAATTTTTGAATTTATCTCGAGAGGGTGCATAATTACTTAGGTGCTCTCTACTAACCACTCTCCTCTGATTTGGAATTAAATGTCTCCACACGCTTCTGTCCAGACTGTCATTCCTGAAATCACCTGCATATCTGTTGATACTTGATCCACTATCCATACCAGTATCCGACAAAGAAAAGAGAATGAAATCGAGGTAGAGAGCATCTTGAAGATGTAATTTCAAATGGAGGACACAGCGGACGAGTACCCAATTTTATTTGATTCCCAATATTCATACGAACGCATTTATTCCCTCCGTTGCTTCCAGGAAAAAACAGGCGTCGGACTTGTACTTGAACTGACATACGTATTTACCACTCTTCTCCTACCTTTCGCAGTGTCATATCTTGCAAAAAACTTTTAGTTACAGACCGTCGAATTCATTGATTGTTGGAGTTGGAAATAGAGATTTCGTATGCGTTGGCTTGCATAGCTTCAGCACAGACTATACTGTCATAGAATAGAATTCTTGCTCAAGCTGCGCTTTATCGTCGGTCTTGTCAAACGCAATCCATACTGTGTACGAGTAGACTGGCTTCTCATAAGCATAGCTTACGTCACTTGCGTGAAAATTCCATGAACTCTGACATTTACGTTAACAACGGCAAAGTCGTTTTCGGAATCTAGTTAAGACTTAAGGGTTTTAACTTGTCCGTCTAGATTGCGACGGAATAGAATGCAATTTACTATCCTCATGATGAAGCTTACGGATTAGAAAAAAATTACGGTAGAGAATTTCTAGATACCTACCAGTACCAACCTACTTGGTTCTTGGTTGAGCCGTAGACGTTGTTGTAGTCGGAGTCAGAGTTGGAGTGAGTCCGGAGGATGTTGACGTTGTCAATAAAGCCAGAGTTGTATATGCTTATGTATTATTCTCAAAGCAGAAGCAGAAGCCTCTACGCCCTACGCTCCTGTACAGACACAGGATTTTAGGGGGAATTGGAAACCTGGAGCGAGACTATTTTCTGTTCACACACACATACACACAGAGTACTGAGTACAGTAACATTTAGTAGCATTGAATATATTTGTATACGTGTGTCGCGTCAAGTCTATAAGTGGAGCATGTGTAGGTAGGTAAGTGTAAGTAGCCGTAACTATGGATGACTTCCTATGCCTTCCTGCTTTAGGTAGTTTTGTCCTGTGTCGCAAAGCCAGCAAGTATGCTCGCAGCAGTCGCAACTTGCAAAAACTACTGTGGCGGCAAAAAATACCAGAGGGAAAGTATCTTCTTATAAAATATGTATTGTACGAACCGAAAGTCCAGCTCTAGTTGTTTCTTCCTACTGTTAGTAGTCAGTGAGTGAGTTCTTTCCCTGTCTTTTTCGTCACTTGATCTTTAGCTGAAGTTAGGGAAACAGTGGCTGCGTGTCAGTTGCCCATCCAAAATAGATGCAGCAGACGGATATTCGCAATGTCACTTTTACTATTTACGCTGGTACAAGTCGATTTGACTTTTTCCTTGGCTAAATTTCCCTCCATCACCATTTCTTTTCCTACAGGAAGAATGCGATCTCCCGTCCCCTTCAAAAAAAAGATTCACTTTTTTCCCCTTCTTTCGTTTTCCTCCGATTACATTTCCAACTAGAAGAAACTTGCTACTAATAATCAATATTAAATGGGACATTTTTACCTCTGTCGTTCTTGTTGATGCAAGTGTCCTCTAAGATACCAGACATACCTCGTCTCACACTTGTCCCTTCTTGCTAGATTTTATCTTCCTGTTATTGTCGAATTCTGAAGGAAATTGCGTTTAAATATTCAAATTGCTTTTCCTTGTGATTTTTCCCTGGCAATCAAATATGTGTAGGAGACAAAGTTTACAAGCACAACCTGCAGTCTCAAGTCTCAACGCTGTCGAAAACTGACTCCTTCAATTTTGACGACTTAAGACATGTGTCATGCTCCAAATTCAAATATTTATTTCTACGATAAAGTGTGCATGTTGTTGTGACATGCCAAATTTATTTCAGCAATTGATCGAATCCTTAGTTCGAAGTGGTTTGACTTCGTTACGTCATAACTTCAGTGAGGAAAAATTAATCTATTTTCAACCAGTCAAGAGGAATGACAGAGAAAATCGAACCCGAACTCGGTGCATGTAATTCCAAGCTGAAGTTAAGCAAGGGAGGATATGAAAAGAGAGAGATAGAAAAGGA
This sequence comes from Ptenothrix huangshanensis, assembly GCA_036851915.1. Classification (NCBI taxonomy): domain Eukaryota; kingdom Metazoa; phylum Arthropoda; class Collembola; order Symphypleona; family Dicyrtomidae; genus Ptenothrix; species Ptenothrix huangshanensis. The sequence continues at coordinate 26,160 of JAAXYX010000888.1, forward strand.
GTCGAAGGAGTTAAGGCTGCAAGGAGAAACATAGGCATTTACTTATTAATTCCAAGCTGAAGTTAAGCAAGGGAGGATATGAAAAGAGAGAGATAGAAAAGGAGTCGAAGGAGTTAAGGCTGCAAGGAGAAACATAGGCATTTGCTTATTATCGCAGTATACAATTTGCTCCGGTAGGTAGGTTCGTATAGGTTTAGTGGACTAAAAAAGGAATTCCATGTCTTGATTATTTCAACCCGTCACTTGACTACAGCGAGTGAACTACGGTTCGAATGAAGTGAAGCTAGAGAAAACCGAAACTTTTATGTCACTCTGGACTTGGACTTTCTAGTATACTTCTTTCATTCCTCCTCCTCTTCTTCTCCTGTGTATAATTATATGTGGGGGAAAAGTTATCGTCCGCAGAGTCTTGTACAACATAGAATGGTCCGTCAGCCGTGGATGAATTAAGTTAAAATAACTTTGTTTGATTATCTTGTTCATGCTACTTCATCCGGAAATCCAAAGTTATAAGCAGAAGTAGGTACCTACGTGGTTAGTCGAATGGTAATGACTTTGACCAGGAAATGGATTCGAAATGAAAATACTACATATACTGGAGTTGTGCTATCATTAGCGACGTTGCACTGGTGAAGTCTTAATTTTGATTTCAAATCCAGGCGAATACGAATGTGAATGCACTTCCTGCGTTATCATAATTTTCCAATAAATATCATTGACTGGCTAAAAGGTGCGACGAAACCTCCAAAAGTTTACTCATACATTTGTATTCCAAACCACTCAGCGGTCAATATTATAGTCGAAGATAAAGCTCACGGACAGACACGTTCACTTTATTAGATATATACACGTTCACAGCATTGCATTTGGATAATGATAAGACTGACTTATTGTGACTGAAAGCCAACAGCCTAGAGTCTTGTTCCTACAAGTTTCGCATCCTACTTTGCACTTTCCTATGATATAAGTATGAGCTCGCATGTTTCGCTTTTCTCGACTCTAATCTATCTGCAGAATCACACTTGAACTCACAGGTTTTCCTATTCTCATTCGTATTACGTACGTACCTATCTATCTCCAGGAGATTTGCCCTAGAGTAGAAGAAAAAAATGCACCAGAACTTTCCAGAGTGCTGGCTGTCTTGCTTTGAAATTATGCATATTGGAATGGGGAGACTTTAAGGTAGTCGAGACCTTAATTGTATACTTAGGCAGATCAACAATTAGATTTCAAAGGCCCACTAACTATAATATGAAATTTGATCTATCCTCTTCGACAACTCGACTAGCTATATTCCCGTAGTATGTTTGTGTATAGTTCGAACAGTCCGTTGAACATTTTCATTCTTTGGGGTTTCTTGAGTAAACTATCAGCAGCAACAGCAACTGTGCAGTCACGTATAAAAAATGTGCAGAGTAAAGTACCTCAGTAAGTGCGTATAGGTATACTTTGCTTACTTTGGTACACTTCACATCTTTACATGATTGTTTTGCTGGGATGGATTGAAGTTGAAGTTGAAGGCAGGAACAACAATATGAACCTAGATTTTCGTGTGCTGTTCCACCGTCTACGGAGCGCCAGTACAAGTTTAACAAGGTTTTGTTTTCGAGTCGTTTAGCCATTAGAGCTAATTTATAATTTAATGGAGAGGTTCAAGGGAAGGAAGCATTATGAGGGTTTTTGTATTTTAGGTCCATGTCTTAAGTCTATGATGGAATGTTGTAAACTTGGGAATGACAAACTGCTAGAAATCATAAATTTTGATTTTCTTCTTAAACCGGTGAAAAGGGTTGAATAAAGTACATGCTCATATTGAATCCAATTACATATGTAGGTAGGTACATCGAAAGATATTCCGTTTTTGCTTGTTTCCTATAGCTTGGTATGCACACCCTTCTTTCACGCCAAGTCATCATTATACTTATGTTATACCACGGCTATTTACAAAGTACAACATTAATACGGCTCACCATCAACTTAACCGTGGTCCTGTCAAAGGCATGTAGAAGGACTAATCTAAAGGAAGGAGCAAAGAGAAGAGGGAATTGTGCAAGTTTTGGAGTAGTTCAGGCAAAACAGAGACGAGCTCATAGAGCAGAACTAAAATATTGAATGAAATAAATGTTAGATACCTACCTTCTCGTATGCTTAATGCTTTTGCTATTAGGGCTGTTTCTGTTCAAATTGAATGGATATGAGACTTCTAATTTGATTACAGACGAGAATCACACAGAACATTATGGATGGGACAGGCTGGCACACAAAGGAAGAATTAGATTAGGACTAATTTGATATATTATTACATACACTGGTGCTGGTACGGCACTTCAAATAATCAGTCTCTCTCTCGAGTAGATATAGATATAGTGTTTCTTTTTCCACTACTTCTCCTTCTGTCTGTCCATCCTCTTTCCCATTCTCCACCGACACCGTCACCATTACCGTCACCGTCACCGGCAGAACATCCGTGGATTTAGGGCAAGGTGGATGCGGATGATGATGGTACGTCTAGTCTGGATGTACGAATGCCTTCACATAATACCGAGGTAGTGGTTCGAAAACAAATCATAGCGTACCTTGTGACAATAAAAATAACGATTCTACGGACTCGCAGCTCCTACCGTTGGAATTCATACATTCCGTGAACGCCTAAAAGTTGTCGCCTCAACTTTGTAGTTCTCATCGATTATCATTCCGTTTCCCCATTTAGGTTTTTCTCTCTATTGAATTAACCCAAGGACTGAAACAATTTCCAAGTTTCGCAGACTGCCACGACTGATTTTTGATTACAAGGAAGGTTATGATTTTGTAGGCAATTTGACTGGATTAAATTGGTTCTTCTTGCTTCTTTTTCTTCCATTGATATGATATGACACATTAATAATACCTACCGGCCGGTACACATACAAAGGTATAATTCAAATAGTTG
>JAAXYX010000889.1:0-29084 GCA_036851915.1 Ptenothrix huangshanensis
GTGCGCTCATTCATTCAGTAGTAAAAGGTATTTTAATTAAGGGGGCGTTTGAATCATGAAAAAGACCTGGCATGGATACAAGGATCTGAGCTCCTGCACTCGAGACTATGGTTTTTTAAATCTCTTCATTATTTGTCGTGCTTGCAAAAGGACTGAAAGGAATAATGGATTCATTTTTATGACTTATTACTGGATGTGCGATTGCAGTACAAATAATACTTTATTCACAAAAATTGGCAAGCTTTCGATTGTGACTCACTGTCATCTTCAGGACTGTTCGGCGGCTATCTTGTGCGGTGCCCAAATATATATGGCGGCGGCCAATGTTCCGGATACCCCAATATAATTTATTAAGCTGCCTGTCTTCCTTTAATCATTACTTTTTGGAAACAATGATCTAAAAATACTGGTAATTTCTCAAAACTGGAAAAATTCCGAAAAAAAAATCAAAAATCATAGTAATTCCTCCAAATTAGAAAATTTCCGCCAAATTTCAAAAAACCTAGTAATTCCTCCAAATAGAAAAAAAACCCAAAAATCAAAAAATCCTTGTAATTCTTCCGAATTCTCAATAAATCAAAAAATCCTAGTAATTTCTCCTTGAGAAAAAAACCCCAAAAATTTACAAATCTTAGTAATTCCTCAAAATTAGAAAAATTCCCAAAAGAACCTACTATTTTCGTAAAATTGGATTTTTCAAAAAGTTCTAGTAGTTTCTCAAAATTGGAAAAAAAATAAGAAATCTGAAATATCCAGTTAATTCCCCAAAACTAAAATTGCAAAATAAAAGCTAAAAATTCCTTGCATTTTCCGGAATTTGCAAAATTCACAAAAATCTAAAAATTCATACCATTTATATGTAAAGTAAACAGAACTTATGCAAGAAAAAGCAGCAGTCATTATTAAAAAACTCAAACGCAGCCTTAATAGTACTTAATACGTAGGCACATTTGGCGCCCAAAAATTTTGCAGTCAAAATCCCCCTCCGAAGTCAACCTTAGTCAATTTTCAAACATTCTACTTACATGATGCCATGAAATTGAAAGTGGTTTGACGGGAGTGGATCTAGTACCAAAATATTAAATGCAGTAGTTTTAGTAGTTTAGTAGTCCCTATGCAAGTATACTTTAACTTCTGTTTTTGGGAACTATTTTGTTGAATAAGTATTTTATTTGAGACAGATTACTGGTTTGAAGTCGCTTAATGACCATACAAACATTCACTTTTAGGTAAACTTTAACGTCAAAATCTTAAATGTCCTCCAACATACGGGTCAACTCCGGTTCGAATCACCTTTTTCCTTAACCTTTTGGCAGCCATCGAAAGTTCCTGATAATTTTTCTCCTGACCTTGACTTGGCTGTCGGATGTATTTGGGAATTTCAATATTTTGGGGCCGCGTTATCTTGAAATCTTCTACAATGGAACCATCTAAACGAAATACCGATTCAATTTTTTATAAAATTTGGAAGTTAAATCGATTTTACCACATCCTAAATTAATTACCACAAAAAAGAAAAATATATTTTGAACCATTACAAATTACAACCGGGTTGTAACCAGGTTGTAACAAACTACAAAGACAAAACTCTTTAGACACACATGATTGTTTATTTGTACGTACAGAATTGTTCGTCGCCATGAATATTTTCAGTATCTTTATTCATATAAAACTTTCCTGGTGCTTTCGGTGCCAAATCGTGGTTAGATATGGATGCACTGTTAGTACAGATATGTGTTGAGTTTCGGCTGGCTGGTTTTGCAGTTCGAGGTATGAAGCTTATGACGGATGAAGGATACTGAGCTGTTCGTGGTCTACTGAGAATGTGTAATTGGTCTGATCGGTGATAAAACGAAGGGTCATGCATTTCGTAGTAATTTGGTTGTTTATTCTTTTTACTGGGGCGAGACTGTTTGTTTTTTAGCTTTTCCAAAAGAGTTTTGTCTAAAGCCTTCTCGTGTGATTCTTCTTTAGTGAATTCGTATGACTTTTGAAATTGTAGTTGCTTAATTTCGTCAGCATGCGGTGTAACATTGGAATGGAGTACGTCCTGACAACAAATACTGCACTTAGGTTTGCTCCCACAGCTAATCACAGTTACTAGTTTTTGTTTCCTTCTATCTGACTTTGGAATGGGGTGCGGAGCTTTTAAAATAGTAATTCAACTTCATTGCAGGCACCGAAAACGTCGACTAGCTTTCACATTTTTGGATTTTGACGAGTCAAAACTGTTTATGCAGATACGTAATTATAAAATAACATAAAGTAATTAATGCAAAGGTTCGTGGACGAAAGTTGTTCTACCAACCTGTGGTCTGTACACTGTAAAAGGTGCTGTATCTTTTAGGCTAAAACCTACTAGTATTTGACATCAAACCTTGACATCAGTTTGGATGCATCTTAGATTCTAAAAAAGTGTATCTAAAAATAAATCTAAACTGCACCTCGCTGACTAAGATGGACTGTTGCTACGTTTACTACTTAATTATTCTTAAAATCTACAAACTTTGCAGTTTCATTGCACATTGAATAATTGCAAAGTTACAATAACTATAATAATCAATTCCTATAAACTATATATACACATTGATATTTAAGAAATCCACTGGCAGTTCAATAAATGAAAAAGTTACTAAAGTTTACGTCACCGAGTGCACGTAAAATACAGACTCTCTACCGTCGTAGTTTTTAAAAATGAGTAGTTATTTTTGCGATTCTACGAATCTACTTGCGTATTTGATAAATAATTATCATTCATCTTATTATTCATCGGATTTATCTCTAATATTACTTTTTCATTTATGTGTACCTAAATAGTTGCTACCTACATTCGTTTTGTCGTAAACAATTTTGACTCGCCGGAACCCGCCAATTTGAAAGTTGATCGGCGTTTTTGGTGACTGAATGATTATTGTAGTAGGTTTCTGGGATTGCAGAAATATTATTTAAGCCATTTATTTCACATTGACTGGTTTGCTTTGCTCTAGGATTACTGTCGTCATTTTCGAGTTTACTTCTTCCTTTTTGTGGACCGGTTATCTTGGGACCCGACATTATCTAGAGTTATTGTAATGACGCAGTCACATTACAAGGAATTTATTCTATTACAATTACACCCACCTATTGCCATTACATTGGTAATTACAAATGTTCAAATGCTGCTTTAATTTGAAATACAAAGGCGACTCATAAAGAATTACCGATTGCGAGGAAAGTGTTGGTGGTGAACGATATTTCTTGCTATCTTTTAATATGGAGCAGGCATTTTTGATGATTTGTTGTGCTTTATTAGAATCCATGCCTTAGACAGACTACACAGTGATGGTGATGGTTTTGGTTCTCCTTCGCAAAAATATTTGTTGTGTCTACAAGTTTAAAGTACACCTACTGGATGATTTGATGTAATCCACCTGAAAAGAGAAGGTCTACTGATCACAATTAGACACAATGATAGATTCACTGATTAGATCATAATTGATTTGAGGGAGGTGCGGACAAAGCATAAAACAATTGTAATTTGATAGCAGAGACAAAAAAGTGTAGGTGTCATAATAAAAAGAGGAAGTGAGGTTTAAGTTTATGTGAGGCAAGTGAAATTCGTACGAGTGTTTCCGGTCCATAAGACTATCATTGACTCTCTCATAAAAGCTTTTGTGTCTCATCGTCTGTCCTATTTTGATCCAAAAACTATTGTTACACGATTTGAAAAAAAATGATCATCGTGAGTATCATCCCCAGTGACGGCCATGTGACAACACATCGCCCTCCAAACCTGCTGCACACTGCCAAACTGCCAACATACCTATTCATTACCTGCAATAACCAACCATGTTTTTAATTGTATATATATATATATATATGGATATATAACTATGATATAATATACGTCCAAAGACACAACCGGACGTTACTTCATCAATTTGACCGTCAAAATTCTCTGATATTAGCTAAATTATTGCAATGCTGCTGTTGGTGTTGATGTTAATGTACCCATACAAGTTTGCACTTATTTCATACTTTTACTATCTCCCTTCCCTAAAACTGATGGCTCTTTGAGAACAGGATGGGCCACAAATAGGTTTTTCGGTATAACTATGTTTAATTATAGGCTTCCATAATTTAAACACCACTTAGGTACTTTTACTAGATTATTTACAAGCACTGCATTGCACCTACTCACATGACTATTATATACTAGTTTTTCACGATAACTAGCCTGTTCCAAAATGAGGTGTCTCCATTTCAACCGAGACTACATATTATTACACCATCGTTAGTTAACAACTATCCAGAATCCAGCGGCAGTAAAAACACAGCACGGTTGACAATGTCTGCTTGTCAACTTTGTAAATCCGTTCACGGTATATTTATTTCTACGAATCGACAGAGGCGAGAACAAATGTCGAAGTGAAAGTAAGATTCGACCAATTTAAGTCAACGGCGAACTCCGCTCTAACTAGTAGTAGGTAACTAAAACTTGGCTGTTATTACCAATACCAACAAAAGACTAATACGAAATTTTTGAAGAATTTTAAAAAATGACATGAATGGGACTTTGACACTTGGCAGTGACACCAAGGTTGAAGGTACATAGTTGACTTAAATAGTGTATGTATTATGTATTATATGTAATGCACAAGCAGCTTCATATCTTAGATCTTATAGTGGGTGGGTGGGATGAAAAACTGTTGGAGCTGCTCCTTTCAAAATAATGTAATTTTATTCATTTCGAAGAGTCGGATTTTTTTAAAAATCAAGTATTTGAATTCAACAAACATTATTTGTAAATTGTTGGTATTAATGTTAGAAAGTTTTAGGGAGTTTTAAAGTTTCCGGTATCCATAACCTTAATTAAGGAAAAAACTACCCGCTGTTCAGTTCGGCGTGAAAAAGAAGGTGCAAAATTAGATACTATCTAAAATTCCAATTCCAAGTTTCCAAGTCTATCTTCAAAATCTAGTTCAAATAATAAATGCTCTGGTTTGAGGTTGACGTCATTGGTAGAATAGTCTTAGATTGATAATTTTAATCCATGATTGTAATCCTAGTTGTTGAGGTACGACTTAACTAGTTTTTGATCAGGTTTAAACTTTTAAGTGACTGGGTTAATAAGACAATAATATGCGTAAACAAGTGTCTGAATTAAAATCTTCTGGTTTAGTTCGATTCTAAATTAAAGTAAGTTTGTGATCATTGATCATATTACGGGAAATCGTATTCAATTTTTAAAATTTAGCATACATCAAGTCCACTCCTAAAGGAAGGAAGGAACAGTTACTATTTAATTTTGCCCATAGAAGAGTTGACTATCAACATCAAAACTACCAAACATACAGTAAACATTTAACGATCCACGTCCAAAGCTTGATATTGTTCACTAATTTCCCCGTAAAGGAAAGGAAATGTGTCTAGTCTGGTTCTGGTACAGAGGAATAAGTGAGTGCCGGAAGCATCGAAATACATTTACACATTTACATTTTCTTTTTGGAAGATCTCTTCCTTAATTACTTAAATTGGTTTTATTACTACATAGTATTAGTAGATACTGCATTAGCTGGACTGCACTGCAGTAGTAGGGTCTGGAATATATTTCTGTTATTTGTAGTACACTGAAAATCTAAATTTTATGAGACAGCTTCAAGGCTTATTATAATCTTTGTGATCAGCTACTTACCGAGGTTGATTCTCTAATGAAATGCAAATAATGATAATGACAAAAATGTAACAAGATCACAGCTCTATTGGCATTGCGCTGACCTATTAAAATTAAGTGACACTGGTAATTTGAAGTTGTAGGTAGCTTATTGTGATTTGTGATTGAATGGGCAATTCAAGTGTACAGTGGTACATGGTTGTGCATCTGCAGAACGTAATGATTGCGGTGGAGGTTAGATGACGAACGATATGGTTTACTGATTAGTTTTTGTGTTCATTGCGGCCAAAACGTTAGCGTCCAAACAAGAAGCCAGTGAAGTTACGACGCCCCACAGATTATGCCCACACTCGTACTCGTACTCGTACTGGGATTCTTATTTATACATAATGTATCAATGTAAAGGGTAATAATGTAGTATACTGTACTGCATTATGTACAAGTATAGGGAAGAGGGCAGGTGTGTTTCGCAAATCTTTATCTCTGCCGTTGCCCCTGTAACAAATAGAACCACTAGAATCATCCACATCATTTCATAAATATAGAATAGAGTGACAATCCACATCATTATTATCATCCAAGCACATTGCATTGCATTGTTGGAGTCAAAAGCCAAGTCAAAAATACTCATATACCTATGCCATATATGCGTACGTCACATAAGGTACACGAGATACAAGCAAGTACATACTTCATGTGATCACACAGGTACTCAACTTTATGCATTGGATGTAACGGCTGTCGTTTTCCTGACCATAGGAAAAATTCATTAAAAATGCATCGCTAGACACGCTAGGTGCTATTGCCCTATAATAGATCCAATTCACCTCCAATATACCAATTTCGGAGTCTAAATAATGTATTTTAATAGTGCAATGTAACCATGTTTAACAATTACTTCATGCCGCTCCTGTTTTCCCCTTAATTTGATCCACCGCTATGGATATCCTTTTTGGGTTTTTTCCCTGAGTGCCGTGAATTTTTAATCAGTTACTCACTGGACTCACACTCAACACCATTCGAGTGATTTTCTCCAATTCTGTCAAACACTCTCAATACAAATAACTCCAATCCACCTTTCTTTCGCACATTAACACCTTTAACTTTATCCATCAACTTTGTTTATCCTACACAAATACCAATACCAATACCAATACCAAAACCAAAATAACCACACGGAATGTTTGGTACATACCTGAGGCCTAGTAACTACTGTTTTAGGCTAAAATAAGTGACAGTTAGAATCTACACATGGGGATTTATAAATAATGCATGCCACGGTTGGAGGGGAATAACTGGAAATACATTAAATAGTTGCTCCTAAATTGAGATTAATAAGGAACACGAGTTAGTACTCAAGGAGGGAAAAGTTGAGACGTCAGAAGAAGAAACGATCGGCCACAATTATACAACAATACAGTTAATAGGCGGTTAAGTCGTGACTACGGAATTACTTGGTTATACAACATTGTGCACTGAGCTGGCTGATTATATCTAGATATTTTCTTATGTATATAACCCGAGGACAATTTGCGTTTGTTGGACGAAAAACGAATGTAGACGTACCTACATGCTTAGATAAGCCAACTGCACGTATGCAGTACCTTGTAAGAGGGAATTAAAGTGCTAATCGAAACCTCTACTCTGTGAACGTGTGTGTCTAAAACGATAAGTTGATACATGCTGAACACTATAAGCCACCGAATCTAAACCCGATTGTCATGGAAACAGAAACAAACAATCTTTGAACTGGCTCATTGCATTCTCTTTCTCTTGACTGTATTTCGTCGTGTTCCACTGGAGTCAAGTAGTCAAGTGTAAACCCAAAGCGCCTAGTCACACTCACCAGACCCACACAAACACTTAATCGACAAAGAAAAAGTCGTTCCCATTCGGTGAATGACCCGCACAACGTCCACATACTTACACATCATACACACAAACTTACATTCGTAGCTATATCCACCGGGTTGTCCCGCTCATAAGAACCACTGAACATTCTTAGAGACCGATTTAGTCGACAATTTGAGTCCAAGTTACAAAGAAGCGGGCGCACAGGAGCAAGTTATTCGTTAACTCAGACATTGATATTTACCTGGGCCTCTACTAGTAATTATTACGAGCCTTGTCCAAGCAATCGAAGCGAAGGAAAGGCAAAGCACCTCCAATTTCGTCATCAGTATAGTCCGTCCTCAAGCCTTTACAATGTTATACACATTAATACGAATCTTCCCGTAAATACTAAATTCGCATTCTATTTTAATCCCTTCCTTTTTAGAATATTATTATTATTAGGCGAGTAATAAATTACTTAATTAGCTAGCAGATATTTTCTATGTATCCTAGTGCAAATCTAAAGTTCATGTAACTTCCAGTCTTTCAAAGCCCCACATCGTACAATCACTTCTAGTTTTATTTTTCTAATAGTGATTCTAGCTTGTGCAGCAGACAAATAATTACAAATTGTGTAGGAGAGAGAAGGTATTTCAAAATTAAACTGGGTTCTGCAAGTGCTTCTGTGAACACAATGTATTGGAAGGCACTATTGGAGGGAACAAGTACGAGTTACTAAGAAAAAGCAAAAATTAGCTATCGCTGTCACTGACATCTCATAAATTCACACGTATTCTATCTATTGCTGTTGTGGTGGACGTTACGAAACCCAGTTTGACAAGCGTAGATGCAGAGTTCTCATTTGATCAGATAGCCATTTCTTACCCACATTCCCTTGCATACATGGTTATACGACAATAAATAATAACTTATCCCAGTTCGTTCATACGAGTGATTCATCCACGATTCCAAAATGAGTGCTAATAGTGGACTGGTTGTCATCTCCTTCCTGGCGCTCACATCTTGGCCTAGCTTCTCTTCCTCTCTTCCATCCTCAAACCCTGTGGACCCCGTGGTTGCCATTATGTCCTCAGGAGAGCAGAAGGTAAGATCGTTTAAGCAATTTCCTTTATTTGCTCCCCAACTCAAGTTGTGTTGATATTGGTATTCCATGATTTACGATTATTGTAATTTATGATTTATGAGATTCCTCAGTCATTATTGCTATTAACACACCGTTCACGCTTATCGACTACTTCACTGTCATTGCCACAATTGTAATGTTACTTACTCTTACTCTTACTCTCCATCATCTTATCGTTAGCTGTTGTAGGAAATAGAAATGTATTATGTACTTATATTTAACAGGGGCGTGCCTGGGATTGAATTTTGATGAATACTGTAATGTTAAAACAAAACGAATTTTTTAAAATTAGAACTTTTTGAAGCCTAATTTTGCCAGTAAAGATTTTTTGAAGAAGCCCAATTTTCTCAATTAATAGTAATTTTTCTCACTAACACTTTTTGAAAATATCTCATATTTCTTGTCTAATTAGCGCTTTTTAAAAGGCCTCGTATTTCTAATTAGCACAATTTTGAAAGGGCGTAATTTTCTAAATTTACGCTTTTTTGAAAAGGTTCAGTTTTTCCAATTAAAACATCTGGAAGGGGTGTAATTTTCCCCAATTAACACTTTTTCAAAAGGTTCAAATTTTACAATTAAGGCCTTTTAAAAATGCCCAGTTTTTCCGAAATTTCAAGGAATGTTTCAGCACCCAAGCACCCACCTCAGGTACGCCCCTGATAGCTAACGATAAGTACAGATACTTGAACTTTTTCTCATTTTTATTTTGTTTCTATTTTTACATCGTTGTAGTCTTTTGTTACGTGTAGGGAACATATGTAATTTGACAGTTATTCTCAGTTGAAAAACAACTCATTTCATGCTTCCATTATCGTTCATTCTCATCGTGCCAACGCAGCCAAGCACGTTCAGGCGTAAACTAACCACCATTATCATCTTCGCCTTTTCATTATCTTCTTTAAGAAGAGCAGAATAGAATTGTGGGCGGAGTTTGAATATTATACTCACTCAAATCAAATACCCTACCTCCAATTTTCACGCTCCGCTCCGCTACGTATATTTATATAGAAAACTTTTCCTATTCTCTTATTACTATTAATAAGCACCATGAGCATCACACATGAGTAGTACGTATATAAATGCAGATGTTAAGAATCATTGTTAATATTGACTTGATACTTTCGCAGGTGCGGAGTGGACGACAAGTATTTCCAGGTGAGAGTTCTGAAATGACTTTTTTTAGGTATCTACGGAGTAAGACCAAGACCAAAGTGAGATGTGTAGATATTATTCTAATTCTAAAGATATGTAATTATAAGTTACTCCGTTAGCTTTTGTACGTATGTCTCTACAGAATGCGAGTCTTCAATTTTCTTAAATTACACTCTCAAGAATGAAGTTTGAAATTTTTTCTTACTATTATTTATCTGACACTGCATTGGAGAATAAATGCAGACAATTTTGATAGATTATAAAATCCTTTGAATTTTGATCATTTGAATCATTCATTTTTTACGAGACACATTTTTGCCATTGATATTGACATTCTATTTCCCGTCAATCACTTTCATTTTCACTTTCATTTTTTTTCCTGTGCCTACCACATTTTTTAAAACACTTTTTGGATTTTGAATAATAATTATAATCTCTGTTTTGAAAGAATAACCTGACTAAATTACTAGTACAGATTTGACCTTTTTTACTTACTAGTGTGTAGAATAGTATTGTAGTATAGTACCTATTACAGTGCTCTCGCGATATAGCGTACTTTTTTGCTATATATACTTTGCTGGTTTTAGTACGTTATGTGTGAGTAAATATTTAATTTAAAAAGAAAATTTAACGTTATTTAAGTAAATCAAGGGTAGTAATTTTTTACACCCCTTCAGCAAATTTTGTTTTGCATTTTTGCAACGTGTTTTCACAGTGAAGTCAAGAGATGTTTTACGTTATATCGTGAGAGCGCTGTAGTAGCTTTAGATATTATTTTGGTATTCCCCAAGTTTGATTTGATTTTAAGTCGTTTACACATAATATGAATTATGGGCAAGCAACTTAAAATAGTGTTTTTAAAGTATAAAAGTCCTGCAAGGGTAGAGCTACTTACTTAGTCATTATTATAAGTATACAGCAGTATGTAAAGTGTGTGTGCAAGTAGTACTTGGCAGAGTTTTATAGTATGATACAGGAGGTCCATGAACGCCTCCTCTGTTGCTTAAGTAACACTTGAATTTTAATGAGTAATTACATTTACAATGCAATGTATGTCAAATGTAATTCATAATAATCAAATACTAATGAGCAGTATTAAAGTATTAGCATGAACTAATGGATTATTAGTTTGTCGGTGTCGTCTTATTCTTGTTCTTGTTCTTGTTCTTGTACAGTTTTTCCGTTCTGTTCTAGTTCTTCTTCATAGCAGTATTCTATCCTGTCTTAAATCAATTACTATTCGTAATAGGTGAGTCAACGTGTTTCAAAGTAGTGTAGCGTGACTCTTCAATTCACTTCTTAATGACGAATATTTAAGAGGAACAAGAGAATGAAATTAACTCACTATTAGTACGGTAGTGACTTCATACTATGATATGATATGATGCTATCATATTTTTCCCAGTATTGCAATTTATCGTGTTCTTGTTCTTTCTCGGGGAAACTGCCTGCATTCAAAAACATTTGATTAGTCTTTAATAATACTTTCCTATGGGGCTTTGAACTTGGAATATTTTACGATACTCCTTTCAAGGTTATTCAGGCTAGTGCAATACAGTACAGTATAGTACAGTACAGTACAGTGCAGCGCTGTTTTTATTTTACACTCTTTATTTTATGCTCTTGTGAAGTCAAAAAATTTGCGAATACAATTTGCGGTCTAAGTACATAAGTCACAGAACTACTTGAAACACGTTCCTATACCGTTGTCGAAGATGTTGCTTTTTTTGGGTGAGGTACATACACAATAATTTAACGCGTATAAATCGTGTCTGTTCAATACTTATTAAGTACGCTTTACTGCTTTAAAAGCTTTCACAAGCAAAGTCAGGTGAGTAAAGTAAGCAAAGTCGCTGTAGGATTCCTAAACTTGAACTAGCCAAGTTAGTAAGATTTTAATTCTAAATATATACTAGGTATATATACTAGGTATATACTAACTATTAGCTATGGTATTGTGATCCAAGGCTTGTTTCCCGTACAAAATGAACTACTGGCGAAATACGTGCATAATTACAAGTACCAAACCAATATAATATGTATGTATAAAGGTGCTGAAAATAAAAGAACGGAAATAGTCTGGCTATAGCTATAATCATATCTATGTGAAATCTCAAGTATTTAGAAAGGCAAGTATAGAATACGTATATGTATAAGTATAGGGATTCTAAATTCCACGGACACTTGGGTCTCCGTAATCGTTTGGTGTAGTCTGCGGTCAGCTTTTCTGTTTAGCAAACTTACCTCCGGTCCTCCCATACAGTGTCCTCACACAACATAATATATTAGTCAAGTGCCCATGGGCTCTTATCTGTATGTATACTAGATTCCTGGTGATGAACATGTGTTTTTCCTTTATTTATGGTAGGTATATATATGTATGCTATATATATAAGGCACCAGTGTGATTTGAATTAAATTTGACTACACATGAGTTGAGCGAGAACTTTCCACACATACCTAATTATGTGCATACATTATACGACGCACATGTTTACACGTTTTGTAGTTGTATTGTATTGGAAGCAGTGCAAACAAGAGAGAGAGAGAGAGAGACAAGTACAATGAAATCATCCAGGCATGGTCGGTACTTGCAATGTGTAACTTGGAATACATACATAATGCAATGGAAATGCGGTTTTTGCCTTTAAGCAACACGACGGAATGTGACGGTGGTGTGGTCATATTTAACTTGAAGTGATTGTCGGGTAAATGCGTGCTGCAAGATTTTGCATGACACGACACGACGCGACGCGACACGAGCGAGGCGAGACGAGCCACGACACGACGAGACTCGCGTTCTAGGTGGAGAAGAATTAACACCGAACCGAATTCATCCTTGTGAGCTCTTCACGTCAAATTATGAGACTTAAATTTTGCACAGAGTTTGCGGATAAACATGACAGGGAAATTGACTTTTATTCTGTGAGCATGTTGTTATTTTTACATGCATACTTTAGATGCTTCACCAGAATCAGAATTTATGGTGAGTGGTGCCCATTAGTTTTAATTGAATTCTGTGCTCATGACTACCAAGTAGACGAGTGATAGTTACAGTCATTTTAAATTGAATTGGTCCTTCTCAAAATCCCATGTGTGCATACAGCATTTTAAATGACATACATCTTGGATTACGGTGCGGAGCGAAGTGTCTATCGTTCAAGTGGATTCCCCAGTTTCAACTCTAATAGACTTGAACGTAAAAAGCTCGGGACAAAGTTCTCGACAACAATTCCGGGAACTGGAACTATAGAGTTAGTTTCTATGTACCTATTTATGTATGTAGTAGGTACTTGATGTTTCATTTAATCCACGTTGAGGTTCCCTTGCCATACAAGGTGGTACTACTACTACAATTATCCTATCCGTATGTCACAAAGGCATTCTAGATTTTGAATTAAAAAATCTGATCGAATGAAAAACATAGATTCGGATTCGTTCGCAGCAATATACATACATACATACATACATACATAGATGTATAGGCAAGTACAATTTGGATTAATTAACTCGATTTTATCTGTGTAGCTAAATTTATTTGATCTTGCACATGAATAGCCTTCAAATCAAAATCAGGTAGGCTACTTACTCCGTACATGTACCTATGTAAATATGTTGCTCTTTACTTTGGTTTTGGTTCTTGTTTACCCTTCTGCCGCAATACACGTAGGTAATCTATTGGATCAATTTTGACTTGAATCACTTGTTAGGATGTTACAAGCTTGTTTTTATGATCTATAAAACACGATAGACATTAGAGACTTTGTACGCTTTAACAAGCTTGTCGCGATCGTGATGCAGAGTTTATATGCTTATTCATGAAGTGGCAGGCAGGTAGTAGTAAACACCAGGTAGGTACACATAGGTACATACCACCATACCAAGATACATACGTGCGACTGCATTGGAAACTTTTGTGATTTTGCACAATGTGGGACACACTGGAACTAACCTTCACGATTTAACGTTCTGCAAGGTTTATCTCATGTCCGTTTCGCCGACCATATAAAGATACGTGGACAAATGATGATTTAATGGTAAACCATACAGTACCCTTATATAATTTGAGATGTGTCAGAATGCCACAAAAATTTTCAAGCCTAATAATCCTATATTCGCAAAAGGTATCATCATCATCATGTAGTTGTTTGTTAACATTCAATTCAATGGGATCCAGGACATTGTACTTGTATATAGTAATGAACAGTCTGAACAAAGTAACACCATGCTATAGCTACATACATATACACATATAGTCCAAATTGAAATTAAAGATTAGGTAGTGGTAGGTAAAGATTCTGATCAGAATCATCCTTTTCCAGTATGGAATTTGAATGGCGATTCTATTGTTGGAGTTTGTGCAGAAATTAAATAAATAGGAACAATGCAAGGTTGTTTTACAACTACAACTCGGAAACTGACGATGAGCCGTGAGCATAAGTCGATTCAGATATGCATCCTCCTCCTCCTCCTAGTCCTTTTGAACATTTGAACATGTCAGTCAAGTTGTGTCTCTGTTCTCTTCTCTTCTGTTCCGTCTCTGTGTCTGTGTCTGTGCCTGCATCCGATCCGCATCTCTCTCACTCTGACTCTGACATAACTTGTCACTGACTGTGTTGATGATGGTGATGGTGACGGTGATGGTGATGGTGTAAAGAGCACCACTGCATCCAACAACAACTGCATACATCTTTCCGCCCAACCTGATTCAAATCATGTCTGATTCCGAAGGGAAACTAAACAAAGTGTCTGATTTGATTTCATCTGCATACATATGTACATACTATCTCTCTCTGTAATCTCGTCAGCCATATACATTGCACACTGCTTTCGGTTTCCTTGGACAAAGAAAGTGAGAGTATTTAGATATATCCTGAAATGAAATGGAATGGAGTGGAATTGGACTGACTTGACTTGACTTGACTTGACTTGATTTGACATCTGCTAGCAAATAATAAATGACAGGTGCAAAAACAAAAAAAACAAATGAATAAAGAAAAGACGTGTATGTATAAAGTGGACATGTGGAAGTTGAAAGATAAATTAATTATTTCTGCCAGCTCAAGCATAATAATATTAGCTGGTTAAAACTAAAGCTCACATTCATATGAAGGTATGTACATGTATCCCTTATCCCACCCTTGCGTTTAGTATAGAAACAATTAGAGTAGGGATAGGGAACAAAGTTTGCCAAATTATTCGGTGAGCTGTAATTGTGACGTGTGTGATATAAAGGGAGTCATAGTCCCAGCCACAGACAAAGTCACCATTACCGTTTCTGCCGCAGCTACGCAACGGAGGCAGGTAAAATATGAATTATTATGGTCCGACTCTGACTCTGGCTAGGACTACGAGTTCCTTCCTGATGAGCACAACGAGATCGTGAATCAATATAATTAGTGCATATGACAGAAGATATAGGGAGATAAGGATCCATAGAGACGTACACACATAGGTGAGTATAGGTGATGTAAATGCGTATGTGATAGTCATGGTCCGTGTATGTTTACCTTATGGGAGCTGAGAATAGTTAGTTATTTCCTTACACTGCAATCTGCAGTCCTGCAGGCTTAATTATCTACTATCTTGTTCAGGGATTGTGACAATAGGAGGATCGTTACTTGTGTTTGAACCCGACTCAAATAAATGCATGTGATTGTGTGGCATGCCTACGGATTTATGTATGAGCTTGATTGTCAGTGTAGTATGTGGTTAGACGCTATAGAGTTTGTTTTTTGATCAACGTTTTACTTGAGTGGGCTACACGGAGTGGTTCCCATGGTGGGATTCTCTCGTTGCTATGCGTCTCCGACACAAGACAATGACAATAAGTCAGGATCTCGTGTGTGTAAATACTCGTTGGACATACAACGACGGGATTTTTGAGGCAATCACATCCCAGTCAGAAGATGATGACTACACTTTGCTTACTTTGCTACTGCAGTTGCTGTGACTGCTGTTATTATGTACATACTCGGTCCGCAGAAGATTTGCTATATATGCGTATAAATGTATGTAGGTAAATGTAAATGCGAAAGCATTGCGTTGCGTTACGTTACGTTGCGTACAACTGTTTGTCTCCGTTCGGTTTTTTGTGTTGCTGTTGTTGGTAATAAGTTTCGTTCCCTTTTGATCATTTCTTCGCTGGGTTTGATTTCCATGGGTTGTGGTGGGTTTCCGTGGGCCTGAGCTTGTTTAACTTTTGCTATCATCTCTTCTCTCTTGTCAATAATGTCTCCCTCTCTTTTGTTGTGCTCTTGTATGGACGAAGGTAGTATTATCCTGTAATTCTAGTAAATTCTAGTAATGTAAGGGAAAAGGCATAGCGTTGTCGCTCTGGGGTTAACCTAGCATGATTAGGCAAAGAGGAGTGCGGAATGTGGATTCCTGTCAGGTGTTGTAGTCGGATGGATTCGGTCTTATGGACGGCTTTCAGGAGGAGATTCTTGTACGTTTGGCACTGCCGATCGGGTTGAACTATGTGGCTGGTCCCGTAGTAATCTCAGCTCTCTACAGTGGGAACTCAGCACAGGCTCTAATCACAACTGGATTGGAGGACCTCCAGCTGACAGTACTGAAGAAGTCGAAGGTACCCACGATCACTTCTGTCTCTCAAACAAAACTCAATGTCTACAACTCCTACTTTCCCTAGTCCCATTCTTTCTTCATTTTACTATCATCCTGCCGTCTCCCGTCTGTCACTCCCATTTAACTTTCCAGCTGGAATCTTTCTTCACGATTCTTATCCCTTGACACAATAATTAACGATGCAATGAGCACAGGGATCTGACCTTTAATAAACCCTTGCTGCCCTACATGAAATGACATGGAGATTAATATGGGTGAATTCCTACATCTGAATTTCCAGGAGGCTACGTAGTTTTTGAGACATCCCAAATACCTAATATTTCTGGGAGATCATCTCAAAGTGCTGTTTTAGAAGGACCTGTTCATCAGCCAACAACAGCACTAGGCGCCTGCCTGACGTTCAAGTAATAACAATTAATTCAACAAGGCCATTTTAGTCTTGCTCTCATTTTTTCCCTACTTTTATTCTCTCCGTCAAACGCATAGATTACTGGCTGACTTTTCATTGATTTTCCCCCACTGTCTATGTAGTGCAAGACTGTAAACATAATAAATAAAAAAATGTATTTTTAAGCTATCATTAAATGTAGTATATGAGTACACAATAAATCCTCAGGGTTTCCTGGAGTAAGCTGACCTATAATATTTTTTGCAGCTATGCAGTAGCGGGTCTGAGCCCGGAAAAAGTTCGTGTTCTCCTTCATCCCATGCCCCATGCCACATTTACCTTTGACGGTCTAGCACTGAATCGTGAAAGCGATCACGGAGCTGATGTCGTTTTGTGGGAAACTAGAGACTCTACTGGTGGACAATGGCGAACAGCCGAGGTCGTATATACCTGTCGCCATCCTCATCAAGTAAGTCCTTGGAGACGGCAATGTCCGGAAACGCTCAAATGTGCTCTACTTTTCTTAATCAGAATTGAGCGTGCCACTTGGACTTTTCACTTTTGTACACAACAATTATTTTCCTTTCATATTTTCTTACTTAAGCAGTCACCCGTAGATGTACGTATGTATACCTTCCACATGACATCACTCAAATACCTATAGAATATTTACACCACTCCTCACATTAAAAGAGCAATTCCAACTTCTACTACTCATCATACGCTTTTACAGCTCCTCAGTATAATTTCCAGTGCCACCTGGGTGACCCATGTTAAAGGAGTCGCATAATGTGTTCCAATCACCCTACATTCACACAATCGACATTGATTTTAAGTCAGACCAGGGAAGCGTCAATAGGTCAGTACGCAATCTTCAACTTTTCTTGGACATTTCTGTCCAATAGCATCCTGTTTATACACTGTCCCCCACAGTTTCACAAATATCTCTTTAAATGGTATCAAGGATAACTGAAAATTAGCACGAGCTTTATTAGATTTTAAAGTAAAATCAATACTACATTTATGAATTAAATTATATACTTCACTAAATATATGAAATTCCAAAGCTAAAGCGCCAGAGAAAAGGAAAACACCTACGTACATACATATGTAGTAGTTTTAGATTTAGGTAGGCACTACTTACCTGTTCTCGTTGATATGATTTGTATTATATTCTCCATTAGATTTCTGACTATTGTACTTTACTCCGTCTGAACGAATTCTATGACCTCATTCACTTGCAGAGGGAGAATAATGGAATCCAAAATAACATGAGCTACATATATCTATGTACGAAAGGAATATATTGATTGAGACCAGGTAGTTGTTCTCCTCCTTCTGTGAGGTAGGTACGTACCTGTTCAGTGCATAAACAAATATAGCTAATTATCAACAATTTATCTGATTACTGGTTGCTACTCCGTGGTTATTTAGCCAATGGTTTTCCAGCTTGCATGATTAATAAGTGTGGCATTTGTTCTTAATGGAACGTTCGGGAGCTGTTGCTGCTATGAGTAGGTACATTTACGGATACCAATGCCAATACCAATACCAATCTACCCAGACCCAGTATAGGATAGGCAATTTCGTTCTGGAAAGATATAGCAGTATAGCTACTTCTGAGAAATTTGAGGAATTAAGAGAAAGCAAATGGATGGCCTCTGCCTTTGCACTTTGTGCAAGTAGGAAGAGTGTGATGCGTGCAGACCCTTTCACAATTTGATTTCCAGCTTGCTCTGTGTATATTGGTATACTTATAGGCTATAGGTATGTAGTCGCTAGGTAAGCTTCCGAGTACAAATACAAATAGTAAAAAGCTACATTATGTGTCTTGCTATGTATCATCATACTAGCAATATACCTCTACATATAGTAATTGTAAGTCAACGCATCCAAATAGTCTTAGGTTTAAATTTAGCCTATATACTAATACCTAATTATAATCGGCACAACATATTATGTGCATAGGTACTATTTTACGTACCTGTAATTCGTAAATTGCTTTTCATTTTTCTCCGTTTCTTTACACGACTCTAATTCTGACGATGAGTGAATAGACAGAAGCGCATGTGAATATGTCATAATTGTTCGCTTAGGACCCTGAAAGTTGAACACACACTCCAGAGAAAAATTGGAAAGTACATTAAAGAAAAAAGAATATCTATCTTCTACAGCTTTCAAGCTTTCATTGTTGCCTCCGTTGTAAGGGGCAATGAGAAAATCACAATCCAAAATCCAATGCTTCCACGTGGTAGAACCAGAACCAGGATTGTTGCATTGAACGTCTATAAGAAGACATTGAGACATGCATTTAGGTGATCATAATCAATAAAATGATTCTATAGACACGCAATCTATGTAGATGCCTTCATACTCAATGCTCAATGCTCTTTCGTTCCTTCAATCATTGACAGCGACTCACGGTGAGATCCATTGTTCTCCTCACCCATGCCATGTAGGGACGTAGGAAAACGAAAAAGTTGATGTATGATTTTTATTTTTATTTGTATATTTTACTGCTTTCATTTTAGTACATATCCGAATTTGCTTCATGCACTCTCGACGTGGTGAATGATATGGTCACATCTTTGGGGATAGTTTAGCCAGGGACATTGTATTTCTGTGAGTCTACTATGTACTATTTCGTGATTGTGAATTGCAAATTGTTTTATTCAAGTTTGTCAACTTCCAATTATATTTGGATTTGGATTTGGATTTGGATGTGAATGCATTGAGATTGCAAGTGAATGAGGGCTTGTCATAAAAAAATTGATGCATTTTCTTGTAGTTCGACATGCACCTTGGTCTACTAAAAACCTATCTGGATAATTTCCGACCTATATATATATGTAGGTATACATCTAGGTAAGAACCCACATGGAACTACAAGGAGTAAATTGAGGGGAAAAAATGCGCTCTAAAAATGTTTTTGACAAGAAACCACGGTTGACAATTTCTTCGATATGGAAATTGTAACATGACATTGAGAAGGACAAGGACGAAATAAAAATATGTCAAAGAATCCTGCCTTACCACGATACACAACACAACACAACACAACATAACATAACAAATATTTGAATAGGTGGTGATATCGCACTCAACGGTTTTTTTGCCAAGGTTTGGCGTTTATCATTGACACGATTAGCCTGTAACTGTATTTTGAAATTTGTATTTCAGATATACCTGGAGGGAATTCCGCATGATGCGAGTCAACTTACTCGACGCTATCGTGGATTTATTGCTATTGATAATGTAAACTTAAAATCGGCTGAAGGATGCCCAGGTCATTGCAATTTTGATGGTGGCACCTGCGACTGGACTAACGAGCAAACGGATGACTTCGACTGGACTTTGGTAAGAAAAGATGGCTGAATTTTGTCTGTAGAATATTGGAGATAATTAAAGTACCCAAACCTGCCAAAATCCCTGTAAGTGTGTCTGTAGCGCCAAATCCTTTTGGCAACTATTTATGTAGTCGTAAATTTGAAAATGTCAATATTTCGTGTAGGGACGAGGAAGTCAAAATCCTTCCACGGGTCCCATCATGGATCGAGCAAGTTACACTCATGGAGGCAGCAGCGGGGGTTATGCCTTTATCAATTCTGCATTTCCACGTCGAACTGCGGATAAAGCGAGGCTTTCCTCACGAGAATTTTCGCGAACAGGTAAAGTGAATTACAAATCAAGTATTTAATTACAGTATACATTTCAAGGCTACTTAGGATCCGAGTGAATTTCATCCGTGCTTTAAGATTACGATGGCGAATACTACCATTATCGTCGAGTGTTTTATTTTATAGCCATGAATACGTCTTGGCCACACGAAAGGAAAGTGGCAAATGAGCTTTTGCTTGGTGTCTTTGTATGTAGGTACATACATAGCTGGAGTAAATTATAGTGTAGACTTTAGCACCCTGCATACCTTCCTTTAATCCTATATGTCTGTAGCTATAGCTATATGTTGCACATTTCAAAGGTGTAGAAATAATAAACCGTCTCGTCTCTTAAGATTAAAGAAAGATGATTGTTCTAGCGAGCCTGATTTTCTCATCAAGGAAAGCTATGACTTCGTTTTACATACAACTTTAGGACCTACCTAGGAAAGATTTTACGCTCGTTTTTATTCGTCGAGAGACCTTATTTGGCTGCTACATTTATGCTTCTGGCTGGCTCTTTTGGTTCAGGTCTATGGTCACTGTCTGGTCTCAGGTCTTCTCCCAGAGCAAACCTGACGACGCTTTTGGCAACTGTCATCATACAAAAGTTAAACATTATTATTAAATCAATCGACAATCGATATGAATTTGCAGAATGAATGACTAATAGGTTTATTATCATTTAATTACAGCCAGTCTTTTTCCATCCTTTATTTGTTTTCCTTTACATAGATGCCTGTGTGTAGTTTGGGCAATAAAATAAAAAACAAGTCTCGTTATGGAATTCTTGCTGCATTGAAGGAGTATATTAATTATAAGTTGTGCAAGTTCCACAATCCACAATCGTCGGCTCTTTGCTCGTGTTCTCTTGGCTTTCACAGCTCCATTCGGTCATAAACCGTAAAGTAAGTAGGTACTGTAGGTAGGTGGTGTAGATATGTTCATTTTGATCATCAAGTCTCGAAGATGATGCCACAGTTTTAATAAATTCAAGTCCACAATCACAACAACTTGGGAGTTTTCATTGCTCTGCTAATCCTTTCCAGCACAACAGTACACAATCGTAACGTGGTGATGATGGTGATGCAAACAGCTTCAAGTTCCACATCCACAAGTTTGATTTTCCTCCAAACTTCTGTACGAATTAAAGTAATTCCATGTCAAAATTGTAGAAGGGAATTGAATGATTTACTTGAGATGTATTCTTCATTATAACTTGGCTCTAGTACATACCTACATACATCAAGAGTTTGAAGTGATACATAAAAATTGGTTTGCTAAACACAAAGAGGATGAATATGCGGTATATATTTTGGGAGCTTCTGGCTTTGGCCAAATATTGTGTACGCGTTTAGCAACTCATAGTGGGTAAAATTCCGACGGAACGTCACCGAATGTAGAATGTATTCAAATTAAAACTCTCCAAGCTAGAGTGTTTGAATTGAAAATTACCGAGGACAAGTTAAAAAGTTAGCATACAGTAGAGGAGCATGGCTTTGTCTGAGGTCTGTACTTGTAGTGTAGTGTAATGGTAATCCCTTTACAAAGTCGTGGTTGTAGATTGTAGAGCATGGACGTTCTACAGAAAAGAGTCAAAAGTTTGGAATCTTTAGTTAAATTTTCCACAAAGTTGATATCGTTAAGATTTGTCTTGTATAAATAAGAAATAGGAGAGTGCCAAGTATTGAAGTTGAAAGCAGAGAGTATGTATTTGTTATGCAGAAAGTACAGAAATCGGATTGTAGACTCATAAAAGAAAACGAAGAAACCCCAACTTTGGCATAACGGTGATGATGCAAACTGAATGTGCATCCTGATTACTAATAAATGAGAAAGCTCAGGGTCTTTGATGTAAGTTGAAATTAATGAGGAAATTTTATGTAAATGCACGATTGAACGGACTTTGGACTTATTTAGCTTCACAATTCCTGTGAAAAGGACTTAGGAGTTTGCTTTTAAATAAATTATAAGTGTATTTCCAAGCCGTGTTTCTCTCAAGTTTCGTCGTCCCTGGTCTGGTCTATGGGCTGGTCTGATCCTGGTCTATAGTGTCCTCACAGTCACAATAACTATAGCTATATATACCTATAGCAATGTCGATTTGATGAGACCATGTGGTCCGATCCGATCCGATCAAATTCCTTGGATTGGATTTCGTGCGTGTATATAACATGTGCTATTCTCTCATTCTCTGCTTCAACTGTTTTCAATTTTAATAATGCATGCATCGTGTGAATATCTGTATAGGTAATAAGCGACGATTGCTATTAGACTGGGGGATGGTGCAACATTGAAAAATGTTCAAGGTTTGAACTTCACAATCGAATTCTTTCAACATGCTATGCCATACACCAAACATTATTGTGTCTGACTGAAATCAAAGAATTGGCGTGGTCGCGGACCATAATTCAAATATCGTTACGGCTACATATTAGTATGAGAACCAGCAGCAGAGCACTGCTAGCTACTAGTAGTAGTAGCTCCAGTAGTCATTCTAATCTTCCATTCTAATTTTAATTTGTGCAGTGTTTCCTTATCCCAAGTTTTATTTTGGGCATCGTATCTTCTTATCTTACATACAATGATATGAGAAAGTGGGAATCATGAAACTATGTAGGAGGGAAGTTTGGAGTAAAAAATCCGTGGAAAAGTTATGCCGGAAAAATATGGAAAGGGAGTTATTTGAGCGTGTATGAATGGATTTGCCAGGATGATGAATCGGAAAAGAGGCGTAAGTACTTAATCAGTTTATCTTGACAGAAAGGAAACTCCAGACAAACCTAAGAACCTACATCAACTCATCTACACACACCTACCTGTGTCTGGGTGTAAATAATAGATTACGCGTTTAGATACTCCTCATCTGTGCTATGCACTGCCTATTTGTTGTTGTTTCTTCAAGACATTGGTCTCGATCCTACTTTTTCCACGATACGATGGTGTTGTTCTCTGTGTTGACAATGCTGGCATGCACGGAGTGATTCCGATTTCCAGCTGTTCCCGATAGAAACGTGAGTGTGTTGGTATGTACATGTACATAGCTAGGCATGTTGTGCTGTGCTCGTTCGATTGAGCAAGCTGAGTTTGAGTCGAGTTGAGCTGAGCTGAGTTGAGTTGAGTGAGTTGAGTTTGAAAATTCCTGGAAATGCACATTCTCTAAACAAATTTGAAGATAATGTGATGGATATTGTGAGGAGCTCGGGAGCATTGAAGGAAGGAACATTAGCATTAAATAAACATATTAAGTTTTGTGGTGAATAATTGATCGACAGGTCGTTGAACCATTGATTTTTTATTGTACTCTTCGTTGTTGTTGGACTTGGAGTTTGAAGTTCCGCATTGTAGATCAATACGTAGAATAGAATTATGTTAACAGCGCTGGCTGGATGGGTGCATGCAATGGAATGCAAGTCTGTCTCTGAACTCTGGTCATAATTTAACAACAACTGTGAAACCACCTTCGTCATTCGTGGTGCTCGGTTGTCGTGGCGCTTGCCAGGCCAGTAGTGTTATATTCTTTTACTGTTAGACGACCAGCCAATTCCCATTCACATCGATAACGTAGGTCTATGCATAAGCTACAGGAGTACTCGTCAAATGAACACAATTCTGCTGGCTGGAAATATATAAAAGTTTCTATTGCTGGACACTTGCTCATTTCCGGACTCGCATTGTTTAGCTCGAATAGGAATCGTAATAAGTGTTTGATTCAACTGTTAATCGTTAATACTATCACCTCACGTTACCTCATCCATTAAGTGGAGCCATGACTCACAGTTACCACGACACGACAACGACACGACCAGACTTTAAGTAGTTTGGAGCGTCAATCTAGAATAGGAATAGGAATAGGGATAGTGATACGCACGAATGGATACAGATAATTATCCCGCGTCTACGCTCTTACTTTTAGAGCTAGAATATCCACCAAAATAATAATTACCTATAATCATTCAGTTCACTTTACAACAGTTGAGCATGCGAATTTAGTAGCTACAGCTAGATCAAGCTTTAGGACATAATCAAAGTAACGGTAGTCATTCTGGATTTATACCTTGCATTATGGTCATGATATTGATATGTTTGTGGATGAAACTACTAGGTAATATATGAAGCAATGACGATGGATATGACTATGACTTTCCGCTCGTTTCGATGTAATGTAGTTGTCTACGTTCTACTTCTGCTTCCCACATTCCATTGTATGTAATACTTCGCTGGGGAGACAATGCTAATTTTATTCAACTTTTAGTAGTAATAATACTGGGAATTTTGAATTTTGGAAGTTACTGCAAGTTCCTTATCTCCTTCCCTTTGATTATTATTGCCTCCCTAAGGACAGCACCAGTAGAAATAGAACCCTGACAAAAAAGCTTTCTCTGTCCTCAACTGGAGGATGAGGAAATCATAAAATTTGATTTGATTTGTCAATTTTATTGTGACTGATGTGTCTTGTGGGACTTGATACATATTTTAGCGAGAGTGCCCGTCGCACCAACGAATACAGTTCCAGGGTGAAACTTGCTATTTTTGTACTCATTCTCCCCACGTCTTCCAAACTTTGACGAGGAAAAAGTCAAGAGTTTTGCAAATAATGGGAATATCTTGTTTTAGCATTATTGCTTGTAGCCTGTAGCTTGGCTTCACTACGAATGGCGTCTGGTCTGGCGTCCATGCTCCGTCATATGATGAAGAAATACATGTCGGGTTTTATCTGATACCATGAAAAATTTTAAATGAATTTTTCATTAGCGATAAGACCTTGGCATTTTCAACAGCTCATTGGTGCATAGCGAATTCTAGTACGGATATTAAATTCAACTTACCATGCATCCAGTCCTGGAAGGGAATAGAGTTATTCAATAGAAATTACAAGCCCCGTAATTTCTAATAGTAGTAGCATTAGTATTTCCAATTATGTACACTGGAGGAATGTGGGAAACGTAAACTCTTGCATACATAGTAATATATAAGTGCATACCCAGTGGAATTGCAGTTAATACTGCCATGATTTTCAAGTAATATGACGTGACTGGAGATTTTTAGCGAACGTGTGCTCATAATTGTTTCTATATGTAGGTGCCGACAGCCCACTGTGCATGAGATTTTGGACCCACATGTTCGGTAATGGAGTCGGAATGTTGCGAGTCTTAATTCATGACAAGGAAGCGAATGAAGATCGTGTTATTTGGGCATTGGCTGGTGAAGCGGGTAATGCATGGTACCAGGGTCAAGTGCCTATTTCATCCTCAACATCTTTCAGAGTAAGTACCGTCTCAATCTCCATCCATATCAAACATTCCTTCTGCTCTGCACCTAATTGCTTATTTTAGCATTGAGCCTTCAATTTGCGTTCTCTGAAATGAATAATTTCATTTCAATGTATTTCAAGCGTGCCAGCCAAGTAAA
This sequence comes from Ptenothrix huangshanensis, assembly GCA_036851915.1. Lineage (NCBI taxonomy): Eukaryota > Metazoa > Arthropoda > Collembola > Symphypleona > Dicyrtomidae > Ptenothrix > Ptenothrix huangshanensis. The sequence continues at coordinate 25,827 of JAAXYX010000889.1, forward strand.
TCGTAATCGTAGTGGGAGTAAAGTGCATAATGCATACATACTTCACTTTTAAATGCACGCTAAAAAAATGACTAATTTATTAGCATCTTGTTTTTGCACGTTATTAAATCTTTGTGTTCGAACATCAATGAAAACTGAAATGAATCAATTTAGCCGCGTAATTCATGACTAAAAATAGTATAATGAGTGATAATCCCATGCACATTTTAAGTACTCGGTGTGAACTTTCTGTTCTTAGATTGTGTTCGAAGGAGAAGTCGGAAAGAACAACTTGGGGGATATCGCCATCGACGACATTTCATTTGCCCCCGGGGCATGCCCAAGTAATAATTTCATCCTTGTTATTTTCTATCTTATGAATCCACTTGTCGTCTGTTTGTAGATTGTGCTTTATTTCTTGGTTATCTCGTCGATCCTCTTACAATGTCGTTTTGCGTCATGGAGACAGAATGCAATTTGCATCGATCTTACGAGTTACGATGGTTACTATTTCCAATGCTAAATGGATCCCCCATGATCTCTGATTATCCTGAATGTATAAAATACCAAGTGCTTCATCATGTCATCAACCTGTAGTACTATTTAGTGACTAGAATTGTGGGAATTGAAAATTGAAAGTGTAAAGTCACATCTCTTTTAAGGTGCACCTCAAACGGCAGCGGGTAGTTCCGGAGACTGTACCTTTGAAATAGATGAGTGCGGATGGACAAATGTTGGTTCGGCCGTACGAACGGATGAAATGGATTGGGAACGACGACTTGGACAAAATGCAAAAACACCGATTGCTGACCACACACTGGGCTCTCCTGCAGGTCTGTTGGTTGTTCCCTTCATAATCATTCCGTTTTCATTCGTTTACTTTCTACTATCTGTACTCCACTATGCAATATCCTCCCACTCACAATCAGACTGCAGCTACTGGAGCAGGAAATAACAAAATAAAGAATGCTATGACCGGCTTTCTCGATTTTTTCCTACCGAACAAAAGCTTCAATTTAGGCTATAGACTATGGAGGGAAATGATAACGGGAAACTTTGATTTCCCCAAAACAAATTATTGTGATTGCACGTGTAATCGACCAGTTGGTATTTAAGATGATTGCGTTGTAACTTGCGATGCGCGGAATGTCAAAGCTATTCAATCCTCTTCGTATATGGAGATATGACATGCAAGGAAGGAAGCTAGAATTGCATGTACATGTGTCATGTGATGTGGGTATATAGGTCTAAAAAATAGATAGGAAAGCAAAGCAATTAGCCTGCTATGTGTTTAAGTTTGTGAGTGCTTCCGATTGAATTTATGGAATTGAATGGTAGTCTTAAGAGAGACTAATTGATTCTCGACTTCTGAATGAACTCGCAGGAAATTTCATGACACTAAGTGCAGCTGGTGTCCAACGTGCCGGTGATCGTGCTTGGATGATGTCGCCTACTCTCAAAGGGTCACCCAGAGAACGATGCCTCTCGTTCTGGTGAGTCACTTGCTCTTAGTTATCTTGTCTGTCACATTCTGTCCATGTTGAGTCATCATTGTGGACTGGTGTGTTTGCATGTATGTACCTCTCTTCTACTGACCATTTTAGGTAGTTCATTGTTACACGCAGTGGTTGGAAAATACAGCTAATTATTCATTCCAAGTTGGTTACCCGAAATATGGATGTTGAGGATTTGGACGTGAGTGTCCTGAAAAGCATTGAGAATCAGATTCAGATGAGATTTGAATCAATCGTTGGATTTCTTTTCATAGTAACTCCTGCACTATATTAGTCCTCAAGTTATTGTATGACTGACAAAATTTATTGCCATTTGTATACCGACATGCAGTCTGCATCTGAGGAGAAGGCTGCAAAAGAAAAGAGATATATTACAATGTTTCGAAAATACTTTCGTTTTTATTATTCTCATTTGCCTTGCATTCATTTCGTAAAAAGAAAAGTAATTCGAATCATATACGGATAGAAAAGCATCAAGATCCTACGTATTTGTCAAACCTATTTGTAGGTCTTCGCGATGCAGAGATGCATAACATACCTATCTAGGTACTAAAAACTACCTCCCTGCGTACCTACAACCTTTATGGCTTGGCTTGGATATATAGACACGGACTTGGGTTGAGTAGGATAACGTACACGTGTAAGTACATGTATGCATATCGCAAGTTGGATTGGAAGTTTATGAGGAGATGGGAAACTTGGGATGATTGATTACCACAGAGCTTATTTATCGTGAAAGATCTTGATGTTCGCAGTTTGTCTCTTGCGTAATAGAAGAGTTGATGCTTAGTTCCGCTTGTTATTCATTCAACTGTGTAGGTACTACATGCACGAGCCTTTCATTGACACCAGTGGACCCAGTTTGGGTGGTCTGAAAATATACACGCGACCCACGACAAATAATGACTTGAATCCTGGCCAGCAGAAGTTGACAGCAATCTGGCGTCTTTACAACCAACAAGCTCCAGTTTGGAAATACGCACAAGCAAGGATTCTTGAAGAAGAATCATTTCAAGTACGTTGTTCTTTTTCCCTCTATGTACCTACCTAACGTTACTACGCGACCACGGAAAAAAAGCAACCCATTACGAATTAATTTCCATGTGGAAACCAAGTTTTCAATGAAAGTGTCCATGTTGATGGAAGAGAAAAAGATTGATGTTGTGCAATGTGTTTTATGAAAATGTAAAGTACCTATACTTTTTACATCCTACCCCTATAATTTATACTCGTCGGTTACGTCAATATTGATCTTGAAATTGAATTTAAAGTAAACTTGTGAGTCTAAAAGGAATCTGTTGTACATGTACTAGGAACAACGCGTCGTCATCGACCTGCCAAATATCTCATTGTTTCCTTTTATACTTGCTTTTGTTTTAATGGCAGATGACGAAAATTCTTTGGTAATTGGTTTGATGAAAAATCCCCTTGACCTTTTAATTATAAATTTATTAAGACTTAGATGTCAAAGTGATAGCAGAAATAATTATGCAGATTCTAGCGAGCGTTGAAATTTGCGAATTTGCTGGGTATGGAGTTTTAAACAGGATTTTTAAACCAAGCAAAGAATTTCTGAGTACCCGTATTATTTAATAATTAAAAACTCCTTCAATTTGTCTGCACTTAAATCCGTCAATTATATGAATACCGTAAAACTTCGAATAATTCCCCGGTATATTATTTACAAAAATGAGATGTTGTCGGTACTACTATTCGAGGGTGGGGAATTATATGAGGGGGGGAATTATTTCCTACAACACAAAAC
>JAAXYX010000890.1:0-29072 GCA_036851915.1 Ptenothrix huangshanensis
AAATTTTTAGCGATTTCTAAATCGATACCAACACCACCGATTGAACCCATAAACTCCACAGCAGTCACTTTAGTTCCCAATCGGGACCACACGGAGCCCTAGAAATACATTATTGCGGAATAATTATCAGCTGTTGTGTACATCATAATCCTAATTTTTAATCCAGAAATACTTCTGGCTTTTTTTTACTTGCCAGTTCAAGTCCGATGACACCAGCGCCAATAACAACCAAGGATTCTGGAACTTTAGACAAAGACAAAGCACCGGTGGAGGAGACGACTGTTTCTTCATCAATTTCGATTCCAGGGAAAGGTGTAACCTCAGAACCGGTAGCAATTAGGATATTTTTAGTATTTACTTTCTCCGTCGATCCATCGGCCTTAATTACAGTCACTTCATTCTTTCCACTAATTTTACCGTGTCCACTCAAATGTGTCACTTTATTCTGTTTGAAAAGGTGAGCGATTCCCCCAGTTAAGCCCTTTACAGCCGTAGCCTTAGCACTCATCATTTGTTCTAAATTCAGGCGTACATTCTCAACTAAAATGAAAAACACAGAATCGCCCAATTACATCCAAAGCACCCATAACTCATAACGACATCAAACTATGCAGCATTAAAGTAATTATGCTTTATTGCAAATCAAACTTGTCCTTACCGTCGATTCCTCTATTTTGAAAATCATGCTTAGCCATATGATAGTAGTGGGAATTATTAAGAAGAGCTTTGGATGGAATACAGCCCACATTTAAACAAGTACCACCCAGAGTTGCATTCTTTTCTATACATACAGTCTGTAAATTACAACAAATACATCATTTTCACCCTTCATTTCATCCTTCATTACAGCAATACACTTAAAAGTTAATTAATAAAAAAATAATTTAATAACAATTAAACAGGAATCAAATGTATTTCATCCGTTGCCTCCACCTGCCGATCACTCGTCATTAGTCAAAGTCAAGCGGCTGGCTGATGCAATTACTCAAATCACAAAAGAAAAAAAAATAAAGAATTACTTTCAGTCCTAACTGGGCAGCTTTAATGGCAGCAACATAGCCTCCTGGACCTGACCCAATGACCACAATGTCTGCATCATGTGTGGTTGACATGGCCCGTGATGATGTTGAGGGAATACCCACTACCGCTCCTCGGCTAACCCGAATCACAGCCGGGTTAACTCTTGTCCAAATGGTGGCCTGCATTTTGCTAAAGTTGTCTGGAAATTAATGTACAGAAGGCAAGCTTAATAATTTAAGTATTTCCGCAAACGTTTAATTGCCTATTTTTTTAAAAAAACAATTTACTTTTTGTACCAGAAGGGAATAGGAATTTCACTGATAGCTATTACTGAGCTACGGAGAGGAGAATGAAATGGGATTTCGAACGGGAGCGCTCGGCTTTTCTTATCGTCGTCTCGTGCTCCATCTCCTCATTAAAATGTCCTTGAGCTTTTTGCCGTTGGCTTTGGCTTTGACTTTGGCACGTCTCAAGTGAGAATTTTCTTGGGAGAAAAAATAAACTTCAAAAATAAATGTTGGGAATCAAAAACAAATATCTTTTGCATTTAGAAATTGTAGTTAGAATGTTTTGTAATTTGGAGAAAAACATTGATAGTTCTACTTGCAATTTATATTAGGTACTAAGTTGCGGTGGCCGGTGGCCTATATCGGGTTGTTGTAATTTGCAGTATCGTCGATGAAGAGTCAAAATGAGCTAAATCCAAATAACTCTAAAAACAATATGATATAAATTAAAAAAAAGCATGAAAACAAAATGAGCTAAATCCGCATTTAGATTAATAGATTTAGCTCATTTTGTTTTCAAGTTGCTGTGGTATTAGGTCTTAGGTATTGCTTTTAGAGCCATTTGGATTCAGTTCATTTTGACTCTTCAACGACGATATACTCTTTCCGAGTTCATTCATTGCAATTTGTAATCTAATCTGATCCACGATGAAAAAATGCTACCATGTACCGGCACCCATCCCATACTTTATGGAATTAACGGATGTTTAACTTAACTATAGATCGCTTTAGCTCATAACTTGTAACTTAATCTCCAATTAGATAAAGAAAATGAAACAAATCGCCCATAAACGATTAATCGCCGACACCTTTCACAATTCACAAGGGACATGTACATACTAAAGCGTGGCTTTACGAAATTCTAGAAATTCTAGATTTATCTAGATCCTAACTTATTGAACTGAATAAAAATGTCACCTGAAAATCTTGTGTTTATTATGTAATGGAAATGGAATGGATATGTAGAGTACGATTACGATCGAGTTTATTCACGCTGCATGTCACGCCTAAACATTAAAAGATTAAAAGCGATGTTTAGTAGCTAATTAATTACTAGTTCCCATTCTCACACGAATCGAATCATCACAATCACTTTCATCACTTCCATGATTTTCTCTAATTGAAATTAATCATATGTTTGCAATTCCTGATATGTACCCCTATCCCTACTGCGAAACTGCGACAGAACATCCGTAAATTCGCACTCCTGCTGAGTGAATTAAAGTGTGACAATTATTTCATACACGCTTAAAAAATAAGCATCGTTTTTTCGTCTATAGCGGTTTTTTTTACCGATTGTCATGTTAGAGTTAGACAGGATAAGCTTACGAAATTATTTGCAGATATTGGTAAGGCATTTACTTAGAATATCTGAAAAAAATTTCTAACTTTTCCAATAGACATTTTTTACAATATTCGGTAAAATAGTCTAGTGATATCTCGGTAAACAGAATATCCTTTGTTCTACAATTTCTTTAACAGAGAAATTCGTAAATCAAAATTTTTCACATTTTATCGGTAAACATGTATTTTTATACCGGATTTTTCGGAGCACCTTTTGGACTTTTAAGGAATTACCGTATTCTCTGTAATAGTAATGCCGGATATATAGAGTTAAATATAAGCGACGGGAGAGAGTATACAATTAGGGGAGGGTACATTGTTAGAGCAGGGTATATTACGTATGTTAGAAGTACAATACACGTTTTATTGAATGGCGAATTTTTAAAATAATGACAACCAAATTACGAAAGTTGAGTTAGTAAGGAATATGTATCATCGTATAATCACTTTCCACGCCCTCAATATTTTTGAACGTCCCTGCGGCAACTATTAAAATCTGATACATATCTTCAGTATAGCTTGACGGTGATTCGCTCCGTAATAAAAATGAAAACAAGAAATGGAACTAATAATTGAAGAGTAATCAAATGTTAGTTAAAAATTTAAAAAACACCCTTAGCTTAGGAATAATTAGTATTGTAGCAAGCAGCATACATTAGATCGGTAAAAAAGGCTTCACCAATCTTATTTCGAAAAACGTTCAAAGCGTGTATGTTACTGTTGTAATTGGGAATTTTCTATATCGTTTCATTTCCTTTGTATTCACTAATATGATTGGTAATTAATACCAATGCAATACAATTACCTAAATATGTATTACAATTCACTTACATCGCAATGCACCTGGGTGGTCGGTCTATTTGTTTTGTATTCTGCAATACCGGCGCCGCTGCATCAATAATTAAATGCTGAATCCTTGCAAAGATATACATAATTAGGTAGGTAGGTGCATACACAAATCGCAATTGAACTGCACACAAATCAGTCATTTGACTTTTCTCTTAAAATAACCCTACAACTGGGCAAAGCTATATAAATGTAAGTACTCTTAATCTCCCCTAACATTAAATCTCGTTTTTGGATCACATTACTATTATTTAATTTTAACAAGTATTCTTAGATAATTGAAAGTTCTAGTTATCTTTGAACTATGACTTTTTCGAAAAATTATGTCTTCATTTTGCAATTACTAATTTTTGTCATTTTCTATAATAGTGTTCAAGAGGTAAGAATTCAAAAAAGAAATGACATTTTTATATTAATTAATTGAATATAAGTAACGAATACATTAGGTATATTTGAAGCTTGATTACAACGCTAATAGTAGTAATAATATTTGATTACTTTGATTAATCATTGCAGGCTCAATGTTCACCTCTGCAAAGATCCGAATTACCGGAAAATCATCCAGAATCCGAAACCCCGGAGAATTTGCCTCGAGAAATAAGGAAGAATGAAGTCGTCCATCGTCAAGACGAAGAGGACGACGATGAACCCGCTCCATCTCGCCCCGTCAACGCATTTCCAGGTATAGCAAATATAATTCTAGGTACCCTGACTGGGGACGTTCGTCGCATTATCGAAGATGGTGCCTTCAGCTTCGTGAACAAAGACGTCCGTAATCAAGTATTCCTCATTTACCACGGTCTTTTGGGAAGAGTAACTACGCCAGCATCAGTAACCACTACCAAGAAACCCCGTAGAAGAACCACGACGGAAGACCCTGAGAAGGAAATTGAGGAAAAGGAGATTTCCACGAAGAAAACTACTTCCGTTAGTGCTTCCAGCAACAGCAATGGCAATAATAATAAGTTGAGTGCATCTCCTTCTCAACAACCATCAGCACAATCGCAATCCGGACATGCTACAACACCCCGGGTAGTCCAAGCAGTTACGGTGGGTCCAGATGACGAGGATGAATTAGTTTCACGATTTGAACAAGCATTACTCCCGTACCTACCCGCTAACCCTCAAGATGCTGTCATTACAGAAATGCCAATAATTATGTAAATAATTTCAATCTATTCTGTTGATTATTTTAAATAGCTTCCAGTTGTATTCAGTAGGTAGCTTTATTTACTAGTTGTAATTGTTAGTTTTGATTGTGAATTGTGACCCTCAAATCACGTATTCCTTAATTCATATTTCGTTTTTCATTGTTAATCTGAATATCATTGTAGTATCAGAGTAAATTAAACGTTGCATTTGCCCTATTAAAAAACTAAAGACTGTTACTATCTTGTTATACTATTTATGTAATTGCACACTACACCAGCCGCACGACGATGCAACTGACGACATAAACTATAGACTACAGGTATGATAAGTAATTAATTATTATATATTAACACATTATAATTGATGAAAAGTTATAAAAATCAAACATTACGATTACAAAAAAATTACACACAGCTACGTACAGGTAAAATATTAATTAATTTCAATAAAATTTCAATTAAGACTATATGGTCTATAATAAAATTAATTACGTTTGTTGCTGTAGACTGCTTCTTAATGAAGGTAGAAACTGATTACATTACACTTTTACTTTATTACCTTAAAAAACATAAGTTGTTAGCTGAATTAAAATTAAAGTTAAAAAATAATGAAAACCTAAAACTATTCGTGCGATAGCTAACGCATGGTACATCAACAAGTAGTGTCTGAATACACAGATGATACTTCTGAATTCAAATGGGCATTAAAATGATCTAAAACTAAAACTTGACCACTAATAGTGATTAGCTCTTGCTCATATGTCTTGCAGCTTAGACTCAAGATTGAAAAATCATTACGTAATAATTATATGAAGACACTACGTATAATCAATTATCATAATTATTTAACGTACAAAAGGTCCTCCTTTTAAATTAATCAATGCAATACCTAATAAGTTAATCCTTTCGCACTTACGCTAAAGTTATTTTTAAAAAATTAGCAAAATGTTCCCCATTCGAAATAATTTTTAATTATTAATTAATTGAAGTACATTCGTGAAGTAATGTATGTCGTATGTGTAACTGATACTTGGTATGAATTTATACTTCATAGACAGCTAAGTAAAACTAAATTCTCTCATATGCATTGTTTCCTCACAGCTACGATTGAGTTACGAATTTACAAGTACGAGCTATAATTCTAGAAATCTATAACCACGTCACAGAGCTTCATACGCATTTGTATCAACCCCACTACCTTCAGGGCCTCCTCCATTTAAAAAATCTTCAAGATCTAATGGATGATGCGAATCCTTTTTTGAACTACTTCCTGATTTTTTATGCTTTGAAGATTTCTTATGGTGACTGGATTTTGAAGTGGAATCACTAGTTGATTTCTTACTCTTACGCTTTGAATCCTTGTCTTTATCTTTGTCCTTGTCTTTTTTCTTACTCTTATGACTTGTTGAGCTTGACAAACCTGACGTAGGAGCAGTAGCTAAGTCTTTGTCTTGAGCCTCGTCAAAGCCCTTCATAAAAAAACTAACATCAATATCTAGATTTAACGGAGCATGTTTCAAAGGATCTTCAACCTCGTTTGTATTTTCATTCAAGTCTTGCTCCTCATCTGACGACGAAAGGATACAAAACTTAGACGGAGAGCTTTCACTAGATCTTACTTTCTTCTCACTATCATCACCCGTAACTTGAACTTGACCTTTGTAATTAATATCAGTATTTTCACTAGAACCAGCACCCGAACTTGCGACGGCAGGAGTAGTAGTAGGTGGAGTAGATGATACTGCAGGACTATATAATTTCTCAGGTACAATATCTTCTTCGTATGAGGTAACTAGGGGATTTCCATTCAATGCCCCCTCGTCCTCATCATTTTCTTCTTCACTAGTTTCAAATTCGTGCTGCTTCGTATACTTCGGGTGTCCTTGATGACCTTTTGGACCACTGTCTTCATAGAATGAGTTGTCCACAACGTGAGCTTGATAGTCATCATCGGGTACAAAATCATCCACAACGTTCGAAACAACTGATACCGCGACAATATCTTCTACTTTATGATTTTTAACTGCTGATGGACTTGCATTACTATTATTCTTCGTTGTACTACTATTGCTGCCAATATTTTTAGTAGACAAGGAATTAGAACTTGATGAAACCTGATCACTTGCTTGCTGCTGATTTTCCTGGTTCGAATTCGAATGTAAACCATTGAAATTAGAGTCATTTTTATTGGAACTTAAAGTAGACGCAGATTCCTGAAGAGTTTTTCCAATAGACGTGATTGTTTGAGTTGGCACATTTGTAACATTATTCGGTGGGGCGGTTGATTTTCCACTAGAACCAGCTGAATCAAGAATGATACTTGGTTTCGATGCAACGGCAACAGCTGCAGCAATATTTCCTTCCTTCACAGCTCTCTCTTGGGCTAGGGCTTGAGCTTCAGCCAGACTGATTTTGGAAGGAGCTAATGCATCCGCCACTTGACGCCGTTTCTGACTTAAACCTTCGATGAATCTGTAAAAGTATAAGTTATGCAATCAAAAAATACCGTTCCTGGTTCCTGCTAACACATCAAAATACAATTCAAATTAACCGCTTGAAAATAAAAGCTCACAGGTCGTAATTGGCGTCGTCACTTTCGGCATGATAATCCAATTCTTGGAGAGTAACGCTATTTTCCTCTCGATTAGTTTCTAGTTGCTTAAGTAAAGTCTCCCGTTGTAATTGCAAAAACGGCAGGTTGAAAAATTTGTGAATGTATTTCAGACCGAATCCGTTTCGCATTGAAGACTCAGCGTAGCGAATTTCTGCACTGTCCTCTTCTCTATAATTAAAGTGGCATAATCAATAAAATGGTTTGCAAAAATAGGCAAATATTGGTTTCCTGATTGAGCATTAGAATTTAAGTGTTAATTCTAATTTCAGCAAACCTTATTAAGCTTTCAATGAAATATTGAACTGTGTCTGCCGCAGTTGCCCGATGATGGCCCATATCACGATGATTCCCCAAAATTAAAATAGGGATATGTGACGGAACACTGGTAATTTCTCTTTTCACGTAATCGTAAGTCCTATTAGTAAATATTAACAAGCCAATAATTACAAACACTAAAAAATGGTTGTTTAGATTTATTCAAAAAAATGCAAAACTGAAAATTAGTCAGAGATGGTTAACAAAATCAAATTTTATTTTATTCAGTAAAGACAACTCACCAATTTTTAGTAATGTCAAAGACAAGAATAACCCCATTAGTATTTTTATAGACGTCCAGGAACGAAGCATCCAGACCAATTTCTTGGATGTCTTCCGTACCATCATCGTCTTGACCTTTGCCCTTGGAATGACTATTTTCAATCTTCAGTTTATTTGGAAGACTTTTCTTCTTCTTGGCTTTATCGACTACGTCCCATACTTCAACTTTAACAATGTCGTCCGTTGTCTTGTAGTTCCATTGTATATTGGCGGCCTAATGTAAAAATGCATTACGTTGCAAACTGTTTCAAACGTCATCCGACTTCTTTAAAAATCGTAGTATAAAACAATAACTGTCGCCGAACCTGGATCTCATCTGTTGGAGTATATTCTTCTATGAACGGTAGACCTTGAAGTCGACGAAAAAGGCACGTTTTCCCAGAATTTCTGTCTCCCTTCAGTATAATTTTCACTGAAAATATCAAAATGTATTGAAATTATGTATATTGGTCCAATTACTACTACAGAATAATGTTTGTGAAATTCTGAATTGTAAAACTTAAAACAAAAAAGGTCATCCATGATTCGTCAGTTTTAATAATACCAGGCAATTATTATTCGTCATGAATTTCAGGCGCAAATTGTAAACATCATAGAAACAATGGACAATGACCCCAACTGGGATCGAACCCTAGCACCTACCGACACAGCACAGCTACTAACTGCTTAGGCCGAAGTGGTTCAATCTACACGGCCAAACATATATTTCACTGGCTATGCAAGCGTAGTAATTAGTAGGTAATTTTATAGGTGTTCAAAAAATGATTCAGAAAAAATCAGAATTTACTATTGTATTGAACTCCTTTGGAAAACTTCTTCTGTAATGTGGACGACATCGTGGTAAGTCCCGGTGGAGTGATCGTGGCAACTCCATTGGGCTCCGATCTGGACGTCAATCTTTTCAGGGCTGAGAACATTTTGGCTTTTTTTTAAAACAATGAATTCATTAATCGATTTCAGCTCCAATTCTAACTCCAACCTCAATGTGTTCTTTTCGGGAATCAATGTGCAGTATAAATGTCACAATCCATACCACGCCAGCCTTGTTTAATATCGAAATGTCTGCCCATTGAAAGTAAAATTATCACAATTAAAATAAATAAAAGATTTTACTTCCTCATGCATTATGAAATAGTTACATATAGTTCAATAATACGGAAATTATGGGACAAATTAGAAGAATACGTAGTAACATACCAATTAGGTAATAATGACAATAACTAAACGGGCTTCAGGATGAACAACCAACTCGATTCAACTTCACTGCCACTGCCAACTGCTGACACGCACTAATGACTGACGAACTGACGACCAACAACTGATTACCAATTGAATTGACAAAACACCAAATAATCCAAAATATTGTCCTTATTGGCTTTGTTTACCTAGTCAATATTACTACAGTGACTGACGGTAAGTCACATTTTTTTTTCAAAACATATTTAACAGGCTGTTTTTGTTTCTAGGTACTGCATCTGGCATTGACTGACTGACTTCTGACTGGTTTCAAACTAAATACTAACACTGAACACCTGACGTTGACGTTGACAGTGTTGTGTTGAAACTAATGACTGACACTGACTGCAGCTCTTAATAGAAAGTAAAAACCAATGAAAACAATACACTAAAATTTACTATACAATTGACAATGCATCACCACACACCAAGATATTTGACTTTGACTTTAGAATTATTTTCGTACAGCACGGCACTTTCTTTTTTTCTCGTTCCCTCGCTGTTTCTCCATTACCGACGATGATGCTGACACTGACATTGATATTGATGATCGTGGTCTCATGACCATTGTAATTATAAATAATCAGATAGAGCACCACATTCACAGTAATTACGGTTACCGTGATTTTATTCCAAACCAACAGCCAACACGAATGACGAATATCAAATACCTATGGTTGACTCCTCAACTAGATGCGGCGAGTGGATGTGGAAACAACATTTGATTTAACTGCGTCCCTGTGTAGTGTAAATGTAAATACAGTACAATTATTTAAAGTACATAATAAATACAAATTATAATTACATATTTATAATAAGGCAACGAAGTCTATCCGTCAATCGTCAAGCTAAACTGTATCTATCAAAGTTGAAAGTCAAGCCGAACGTACAACTAAACAGCTACAGTACCAAACTTAAATACTCACTTTCTCTAATCTACTTCAAGTCTCAAGTCTCAAGTGTTCTGCACAACACACATTTTACAAAGAGTCAAACTCTAAGTTGTTTAACTCCCAGTCAAAACCATCACATCATTGATGATCCACTAAGCGTAGGTTGTAAGTAGAGAAAACCTATTCAACATTTGAATTCCAGTAACTTCTGGTATCGTCATTATTACCATTACTATTTCGAAAATAATGATGACATACATGTCATGGCTCTGACGTCCAAATAAAAGATAGTGGAAGACTTTCCTGCCTGTGATAAACTATTATTCAACCGATTTACCAACATTACGATTCTTACGAATGACTATAGCATAGCAAACAAAATAATTATAGTCACCAACTACTTAGGTATACTTTAGTCATTAGTACCTACTTTTAACTATTGACACACCAATGCACTATGATTCATATTAATTATTGTTATTATTATAAAAACTACAATTATAGTAACAGTTGACAGTAACATTCTTAACTTGCTTTCATTTATTACTTATTCATTCCGCTAATTACAGGTAACGACACAAGTACACAATTAATTAATTAATAGTAAAATAAGTAGGTTTGGTACCAGTAAGTTCACTTGGGTAGAGTGCTTCTTTGCAGTTAATTATTTAAACTAAACGGACTGAAATCGAAATCGAATCCGTTGATGACGAATGACTAAAATCAACATCTCGTACGAGTCAATGTCATTGCCAGGGCCATTTACCGGGGTATTAGGTTTAGCTTCAAGCACCGTACTGTGTTCAAAGATGAATTAATTATCGAACATATGTTTCAATTAATTACTTTGTATAGACTAATCGTGTCTTTATAGTAATATAGTAGGTATGCAATTACTGCCAATTACATCGATGTCTATACGTATATCTACATGATGCCTCCTTCACTCTCGTCTTTCCGTGGCTGGCATATGCGGCCCTATTAACTTAAATTATCTGTTTGTCAGAACTAGCCAACTCCAAATAATTCTGTACCACTGCTTACTATATGCTACTACTACTACTACAATAGTATTACATTGCTGTTTACTGTGTTTACCTCTACTGACAGTCCACCTCCACCTGATACGAATCCTAATAAGAATTTGTCAGAACGGTGAAATATGAACAGATGAGTATAGTGTACGAGCTTTATTACTGCTGACTCTGACTCTGTCTCTGCGAGGACAGGACCGCCAGGACAGGCAGACAGCTATACAGAGCGCACTGTAACAGTAATTACCTACCTGTTCTTCTCGATCTGAAGAAACCCTCGAACGTGCAGTGTAACACTGTAACAGTGTAATAAGGTATTTCCTCTACAAAAATTACAAGAAAATAAGGTAGGTACTTATTCTCAGAAAAACTCACTATTCAGGACAGGACTAGCACCCAGAGGGAATCCGAGATTTCACATTAAATTTGAGGAACCACTTTTTACTATTGTGATCTCCCTCCCTCAGATTTGCATTCACAAAACCGCCTACAAGATCAAACAGGGTTGTTTGCCTGACGGAAGTGCTCAAGACCAAAAGAAATCTCAATGAACTGAATGAACTCCGGATTCTGATCTAAATCTGAATGAAGAGCGCAGAACTGCTCAAAAGCTCAACTCCCACGACTTCCGTTTCGACTTGAACGTGAATCGCTTATCCTTTTAAACAATTTTGTTTTTTATTGCAATAGGGCAAAATTATGGAATTTTAAAAATCTGGCATACAAAAATCAGGAGACATACATACGTTTTATACTTTAAAATAAATTAGAAATTAGAAATAACTACATGAGGTTTTTAGATTTTGCGAATAATTATGCCGAAAATGAAAGCACCTACCTAGCTAGACCTACTGACTCCAAGTATAAAAAAAATATTACAATTTCCAAAGTCCACTTTCATTCGATCTTTCTAAATTGATTTGTAATTACCGTTATAATCTATCATTGATTAAAACTGTATAATAATATAATAACATTGAGTTTCCGGGTAGAATTCTTTGGCGAATGTGAGACTTTGCCTCTTGTAAGCCCGGCTAATGCCGGCTATCTCTTCAACAATTTGCAGGAAACACTGTAGGTATTGTGTCCGACAAACCCTGTTTAAAACGCCACCCTTTAAATTCATCCAATCTGTTTTTAAAGGTATTTACACTATAGACCAATGTCGTTTGGTTTTTAACCACACTCGGTAGTTTATTCAACTCTGGGTACTATTCTTTGTGTAAAAAAATGGTGGCGACTCTTTGTAAGTGGTTTCCCTCTTAAATAACTACCTATGTAAAATTGGTCAATGGAATCATATGCTGGAGTCCCTTTGACTCGACGCTGTTTGAAAATAACTGAAGGAAGGAATGACTCCGGGAAGGAATTAATGACAATAGTAACACAAGAAATGATGACCACGATCATGATGAATGATAAGTGATGGCGATGAGTTATAAATGTAAAATAATAACTAAGAAATTTCGGTGAAATTCCTTTTCTAATCAATAAAGTAGAATTACAATCTACGGAATTTTTAATTTCTGGAACGGTAAGATTTGCGTATTGATTTATTATTATCCTTATAATGATAGTGTTATAAATAAACTGCATGATTTCCATTTAATTTGATTAACAACACTAATGCTATATTATGTAAGAAAGAATTCATAGGTAATTAAGATTTATAACAATTAAAGAAACAGTCTGACAGAAAAACTAGGTACTAGAAAAAAGTGGAGGCGTCTTTTTGGCTATATCAATTTAAAACACTGACTATACTACCTAATTAGAATCAAGTGTTTACAACTGCAATGATTACAAATCACGGGAAAATTTTAACAGTGGAATTAAGGATAATGCTAACTAAGTAATGATCATTAAATACAAGCGAGCTATGCAATGGTACAAAGTAGGTAAGTAAAATAATTTCTTACTTTATTCATGCGGAATAGCAAAAACAGTTAGTCAAGGTATGTTGACCCAGTTCAATTGAATTAATCCAATCGACGGTGTACGCAAAATTGCAGGTAATCCATGTTTGTGTTTAGATTAGTTACTACATCCGTGCCTACTTGTATCGTATCGTAAAGCACATACAAATTAATTATAATTATAAAAATGAGAACAACTAATTGTAGAGGCACTATATCGTATGTTAATGTAAGGTGGAGTGGATATTGCTATTATTATTTTACTTATTTTGATTTTACGCTTTGCTTTACACTGGCATTGCACCAATTACCAACAGTAGTAATCATAGTAATTATTAGTATTTTCTGAGCAGAGTGAGAGCCATTAACATTGACTGACTACATCTTTAATCATTAAATCAACACTACCTAGTACAAAAAATAAGTAACCCTTTTAAGTTGCAACTAGACCAGGAAGAACACAACATTATGATTAACAAATTATATATTCACAAATTAAATTATTTTTCATTTTTTAACTAACCACTATTTTAGTTTGGTACGGTTTTTTAATTAAAAAAACTCAACATTTGATGCGATATAAATTAGTGGGTAGTGAACAAACGATTACATTATTATGATTTATGATAATGAGTAAATTACGGCATATTTTACTTAAATATATCAAGCTGTATTGGAGAAAGTGTATTAATCTAGGTATTTTCGTTGCCTGTCATATCATGCTTAAAAAATCAATGACATTACAAAAATTAAAGCCAAGACAGAGAGTAAGAGAAGGAGATACTTAATTCAATAACACAAGTAATTTTTTCTAGTGTTATTACAGATTATGCCCTATCAATGTCAAGTCAGTCACGGTCACGGACAAGGTCAAGGTCACCTTAACAGGGAAATTATTTATATTTATCTAAGGTGAATTTGTGTAGTACTCACATTCTTTATCCTCGCAAAATTGCTGTTATCAAATTTCGTCTAATTGCATAAATTTATTTTGTTCAAATGTAATAAGTAATAAATAATACAATCATTCATGATTGCAAAGCTGAATTACAAAATTATACTTTTGTTCCTTCTTCCACGCAAATTGATTCAAAAATAGTTATATTTTTTACTAATATTCAATTAATCTCATTATTGTTCGCTGCTTTGTGTGATTTGATTTTATCGGATGTACCCATTCCATACTGTAGTGACAGTGACGAATAACAATTACAAAAAGTACACATTTTTTAAAACTAATCAATAATCATACTTTTTTGGGCCATTTGTGAAAACACACAATCAATAAGCAAAAATGATGACAATGATGACGAGGATGACACCGATACGGTCTTGGTCTTGATCAATGTAAAATAGTAATATAACATAATTGCTCATCACTAAATCACAATTTCATCAAACGAATCATCATCAAATAAATAATTATATATATGCATCTATCATCCTCCCATCACAAATCACAACTTGGTTTCACTAATTATTATTTCAACATATTTTATCCTTAGGCAGCCAGCTGCAACTTAGTGATAAATTTGCAATGCAATACTTATTTAATTATTGTAATAGCATACTCTTTGCACTTCTATTTTCATACAATGTAATGATTCAAAAAGGATTCGAATACTAAAAAAATAGGTACTAGAGTAATTACAATGATCATGATAATTACATACTAGAATTATGCAATTACTTAGTAAAAGAACTAAATTCAAACGTGTTAGATATAATACATTTTAGTTATGGCGTAGGGTAGGCATGTAGAATACATACCTATACGTAATTACTCATAGTTACATAGGGAGGCATATAAGTTATTATAATAATTATAAGCAGTAATTGCAAATATCTATACGTTAAAACTCTCCTTCGATAGAAATTCAGCAATTATTAGATATAGGTAAATATAGTGTAGGCAACAATGTATGTACTAAAGGCAGCAAATACATTAGCATTCATACATTATCTAATAACACCAATGCAACTAAACCCAGGAAATACTAACATATCAAATTTATATATTTATATACATACGTATCATAATCCCACATCTGGTAGTTATATAATGCATTCAATTCACAGTAAAACAAGGAACGATTCTTCTCTGTAGACATTTACCTTCAATATCCTATTGAACATAAAGTAAACTTGTAGTACAGTAGTAGTAGGTAATTTCTTAATAATTTAAACTTTAACAGGGTAATCACTAGTCAGCCTCAATTCAAGCCAAATATGGTACGTCGATTCAATATTCGGTCGAAGATAATATGTAATATTATTATTGTATTTTAGGACTGCACCAAATGGTTGAAAAAAATTATATATTTTATTTATCACTATGAATCCTTTCGGGTATATAGTCATATTATTTACCTATAACTTTTAATTTTTTCACTTTAGATCAATGTAGTCCGAGTCAAGATCATCACTGGGTGTAGGACTTGGACAGGGTGTTGGGTCAGGATCTTCTATTTCAATAATAGTATCATTTACGCTGGCCTCACTGTTATTATTATTATTGTTATTATTATTGTTATTATTATTATTTCCGTAGCTGACTAAATTTGATCCGATAGGAACTTCAATAACAGTGGAGGAATCGCTGGTATCAGTTGTAGTATTCGAAGCAGAAGACGCAGACGCGCACATTGAAGACGGTGTTTCTACTTCGGGATATAAGATGGTGTCGGCTACGGTGTAAAACTGGAATAACAAACAAAATAGAAGAATCATTATGTGTCAAAACTTTCAAAGTGACACTCTGATCAATCAGTATTTCAACAATTAATTTGGCCGTGATCGGGATCGCAAATCAATAAGTGACTGTTAGTCTCAAGCTCCAATGAAAACAATATTTACGAAACAAAATTTAACAGAAGTATTTACGAACCTCTTCGAAAGGCAGTTCTAGAAATAATTCCTGAACGACTCTCCTCAAAGGTAGTCGTACATTGTAGCTGCTGATGAGTGCACACAGCTCAGAATATAAGCAAAGATCATGAAAGGCTCGAGGAAATTTTTGTCTCAAGCTAAAAATAATCAGAGAATCATGTGTAAAAATACAATAAATATGCATTTATAAAAGTTCGATAATAAATTCAAACCAAAAGCCAAAAGTATGACATGACGCCACAATAAAATATGCAGTTCTAATTTTCGTTACCGTAATAAGCCTTGTTCATTTGCTTTTGCACCTACACAACTCATCATATTAGATACGAGGCGTATAATTTCTTTCCTCAATAATTTCTTCCCATGCGGACTGTCTGGCACGATTCTGCGTTTATCATTGGATTCTAAGCTACTTCCACTGACAACAGAGCCGATTGATATCATCGAGTTCCGATTCCCCTCTGCTGTTACTACAGACAGTGTGAGATTTTCCATACTTTTCATAGCCGTGTCATCTGTCACAAAACAAGAGTGAGATTAACGGTCGACAACGAAAGTTTAAACAATATAATTAAAATTAAACCAAACAGAAACGCATAAGTTTAGTTAGTCAGTGATCTCATAGTGGTAAAAGTCATTAAAAAAATGAGAGACAGAATCACTTGGTACCAAACTTACAATTAACTGTATGAACCGGTTTTATATCCCGCAAGCGCAAACATCCGAGACAAGTAGCAGGGGTATGAAACTCGAAAGGTTCATCCAGAGAGTGTTTTCCGTCTGAGCGTATATTAGAATTTGAACCAAAAACGAGCCCTTGCATCTCTACATAAACAGGACGATAAGTTAAACCCAATTTACCTATTAATAACATATGCTAATAATTTCAAGCACAAGTAGGTACTACTGCACCAACCTTCGGAAGAAGTAGATTGAGTATCACTGACCGAAGCCACAGAGCCAGTTTCAAAATCAATTGGCACTGGGGTATCTCCACCCGCAAGAAAAATCATATTTAAATCCTTTGGAAGACACAACCCCATGAAACAAGGGCCTCTAGTTTCCACCTCTGGTCTAGTACGGAATGAAGGAGTGGACAGAGACGTGAGGGAAGAATTAACTCGCATTAATTTAGTTTCACTGAATAATTCTCGAGGTGATAGCATAAAATGCCTATCTAGACTACCAGCCTTAATTTCCCGGATAGAATTAGTACGACGATGAGACGTTGGGTAAACGTCTATGTCACTCAGAACTGACATTCGAATAACTGGCTTGCGCATCACACTCCGGTAGTAACTGCTTGGAGAGCCAAATCTGGTTCCAGGGTCAGTTAAAGCTCGACTTATATCTGCAAAAAAGTAGTTTGGTTCATGTTACTAATCACAATCACGTAACGAACAGAAACATTAAATCAATCTTCGAGCAACACTTGGGAAAAAATTACCTTTACCTGTGGCAATTTTTTGTTTTTTTACATTCCATTACTTAGTTTTTCATGCTGATTCCAAATATGTCATTGGTTTTTGTCGCTCACTTACAGGAGCCGAGATATTAAAGGTCAAAGCTTATAATATTATATAATTATAATTATAACCATTATAACGGCATGAAAAACTGAGTACAGTGGAATGTAAAAAACGAAAAAATGGCCCGGGTAAACGTAAGATATATCCAACACTTGTTACTGTGATTATAATTATTACTTACCTCTCGAAGGAGGACTTAAATTGGAGACAGATGGTTGATTGGAAAAATCAGTAGTTGTAGCAATCGAAGCTGAACTAGGAATAGGACTCAGAGTTTGAACATGATCGGAAGCTGTAACCATTAAGCTCTTACTCATGGAAGAAGATTCATACGAAGAACTGACCCCACTGGTGACGCTACTCTCGGCATCAGCACTCCCAGAGCGACTTTTTCCCCACCGCCAACTCCCACTTCCAATCGTTCCAAGGCGACTACCCACACTCCCACTACCACTATTAGTGCCCACGCTTGTCCCGGTTCCAGTATTACCACTCAAAAATGATGAAACCCTTCCCCTTAAACTCCCACCACCCAAAAAACTGGGTTTTAGCGTGCTCGGAGCAATGGACAATGACCGATCTTCATCCCTTGGATTGGAATTATTGTCTATTCCAGATTTCTGGCTATTATTTTTCACAGTACTACTACTGCTGCTACTCCCACCACCACCACCACCATTGTTATTATTACTGTTATTCGAATTCGATTTCACATTAGCCAGTGCTTGAGAATCACTTTGACTTCGATGATGTGCATAAGAAATTTTTCGTGAAGTTGGTTCTAATTCCATATTGTTCCTATTAATCACGCTCAATGGATCCCCGCCTGCTGCTCCCTCTTCTAAATCCAAACTAATTGTATGTCTTTTACTCAGTACATTGTTTTGGGTTTGGTCTTGATTTTCAGTTGAATTTGCTACTTCAGTCGGTTCGGAATCCAATGGAATCAATTGTTCTGGCTCGTCAAAGAGAAAGAGACAACTATCGGCATCAGCATTAACATCCGCGTCCTCTTCCTCCAATAAAATATTACTACAGGTGTCCGTCTTGGAATTTAGAGATATTTTGTCCATCATTTCGATATCTTGGTCTAGGTCAGGAAACAGTTTTGGTTTAGGAAACTTATCCTGAAACGATAGTGTTCCCCAAATAGGATAGATCTCGTGATGACTTCGAGGCATTGCATGCCAATCATATTTTTGAAAACTTTCTGCACCCGGTTGTGTGCAACTGATGAGACAGATGCAGTGAAAACAAGTGTGACGAACGGATAAAACTGGACACGATTTTGCTAATGTAACTATTGCGTCGAGAACCCCGTCTCTCTCCACCAGGTGTAAACCGTCCACAGAAGTAGCAAGATGACCCAAGGCCCATAAGCTGGCTTTTAACTCCCGTGTTTCCTCCGGTGTGCCACATTTACTATGTAACACTGTCTTGATTAAATCTTCAATGTTGCCCATCTCTTGGAGAAGCTCTAGACCAGGTTTGTGCTGAGAAAGTTGGCCGTAAAGATGTGGAGGGACATATATATCCACGAATTTCGACTGTTCTTGCTGATGACATAGCCTGTCCGGGTACTTGCCATCTTCGCCTCTTTTAAGGGTTGATACCGAGTCACGGACAAGAACTTCAATCAACTCGACGTATCTACACGAACAATCACATCACAAGTTAGCTAAGTCAGCCAAAGGACACGAAATGAAATATCCAATCCGAATATTCATAGTACTAATGTACCTGTTGTTAAAATGGCTTCGCCACTTCTCTATTTCGGGGCGAAGGAAATTAGCTTCCATCAGAAATTTATAACCAGAGGGCAGAGACAAGAAACAGATTAAAAGAAGCAGTCCACGATCTCCTAAATGAGTTAAACTTGGCCTCAGGGCTATCAACGATTCTAGAAACATCTGTAAAAAAGCAAGACGCTACTACAGACCAAGCTGTCAAAATTTTTCATATAGAATTTGTGTTTTATTTTAAATGACCTGAAATTTTTCTCTTAACTTTCTACAAATGATCAAATGTTATAACACTTCACAAACTAATTGCATAACCTGAAAAGAATCTTCCATCATGAATTTTTTAATTACCTTGTCATGAATAGCTTCCTCCAAAATATCCAAAGCTGCCAAAGAAATAACAGGATTTTTATCAGAAAGTTGATTGACAAGCAACTCAATTCCCCATTTACTAAAGTCAGGTAGTTTAGCCCGGACCAAAACGCGCAGGAATTTAGTAGTGTACAGACGAGCACTTTCCACAGTAGATATTAACGATGCTTTTAAAACACGACTGGAATTTCAAATAAATTATATTTAGTTACATACCTTAAAAAAGAAACCAACATAAAAACATACAAGTAAAATTAAAACGTCATTAAAAATGACTTTAATTTCTTGACTTGGCTTACCGGCATGATTCTTCCCTAAAATACAGACTGGAGACCACTAGTTTAACATAACACTCATGTTGCATTTCGTTGACTATAACCATTAATTTTTTCATAATATCATGTTTTTCCAAAATCTTCAGTCCTTTTGTGCTCTGACTGAGCTTCCCCACAAATACAAAATATGCGTGGCACATCGTCGTTTCCAATCCAGCTGGATTTAAAAGAACAACATACGGATTGTGGGCATGAATACGACAGTCATCAAATTGTTTTGCAATGTCCATCACAAGTTCTTCTAGAAGAGTAACTCCCATGAAATTCTGTGTTAAACAAATGCAAGTTACTAAAATACCATTCTTATAATCGTAATAATTTCAATGAGAAAATTAATTTTTTTCCAACAATCTATACCTCAGCTTCATCAGCTAAAAATTCCACTAAATAGCATCCAACTTTTGCGAATAAAAGGGATTGGCTTTTTGCACATTCCATCCTGGCAAAAAAATTAGAGCTGGGTTTATAGAAGTCAACCAGTCGTCTTAAAAAAGTTCGCCAAGAGGAATCGTCCACTCGTTTCAAAGAAGTTGGTACAAACTGTGGAGAAAATATGCAAATATCAATAGTGAAAACTAAAGGGAATAAAACAATGGAATTAACGTATTCGTAATAAAATAAAAGTATCAATAAATATATTGCTAAATCGAATCGAAAGTTGTCGTACTTGAATTAACGTGCTAATCAACTCCCAATGCCAGGCTAAGGGGTCTTTGGAGGCAAGAACACCAGTATCTTTCAAAAGTTTGGTTGGATTGTCTTCTATTTCTTTCTTGAGAAGCTGTAATGGAGGAAATAATTGAAAATGTTAATGCATATCACGGAATTATTATATTTACAAGAACACCAGTATCTTTCAAAAGTTTGGTTGGATTGTCTTCTATTTCTTTCTTGAGAAGCTGTAATGGAGGAAATAATTGAAAATGTTAATGCATATCACGGAATTATTATTTTTGTCAGAATTGTTAATGATAGCAACCCAAAAGCTTAAAATGAATAATGGATTGCAAAAAACAGAATTTAAGGATAATTTCATAATGGTTTTAAGTTAAAATGGTAAAGAACAAAAACACCTGAATTAAATTACAATAAGGCTGAAACTGTCATATGATGCCAGCATTCAGTAGAAATCTTATAATTATTTATTTTGGCTGGAACGGAAAAAGTATAACTGTATGTCAGTACTACGAAGTATTAAACTTCTGAAAATTGGTAGCTATATATCATATTATCGTACAATATAATCGTTACCACAATATTAGCACACATACTTAAAAGGCAAACATAGCAAACAAGGATAAAGTTTATTAGTAGTCAAACAAAATAAAAAAAAATTGTCATAACTGAATGAAATGTCAAATAATGCATAATTGAAGCATAACGGTAAATGCAAACGAGCATGTTTTTGGTTGCCAAGCTCATAATACTGTTTGAAGCCGCAAAGCTTAGTAGTGCTTCTACATACGTAAGTAGTTCACATTTTTAGCAACAATAGTTGTACGACAAAAGGAAATGGTCTGTTCTCACTCGTGACATTTGCACTTGTCCCAAACGATCGATGAATCTATGTTGCTGCTTGGTGGAAAATCCTGCAAAGTGAAGCTGCAATTGGAGGAAAATAGAGTACGGAGACGGTGGTCTGGATTTAATTTTATGTAAGGAACTTAAAGCAGTTATAGCTTCCATCGCTCGGTGTTGTTTCAACTGAACCGTAGCACTGGATGAGAATCTCGAGGATCTTGAGTACGATGATGACACTGAAATCGGTGTGGAATCCGTCGTGGCATGACGAATCAAAGAAGGAATACATTGACTAGAATCAAAACATTCGACAGGGAGGTATTGATCGACTAGACTCAAAAGTTCGCCTAATAAAACTGTAGCTCGTACGCTAATGAAAGTATCACTCGTCACAATCACTTCTACTAGAGCATCCAGTAGACCACGACGAGCAAAACAGTAAACTAGAAGTGCTTTGTGATTCGCTGTGATGTTCGGTCTGAAATTCGTTAATCAAAAACAGAAGGTTAGAATGATGCATTACAGTAGCGAGAAAAATAGAAATGACACCAACGGCGAAGGAAGACCATGCAAAATAATAGACACTGAGCTGAAATACATTGTAAACTAGATTTTTTCAATACTCAGCATCACCCATTTAATTTTAATATTTTATAAAACTAGCAACTTACGTGTGAACCGCTAAATGAGGAAGAACAACTAAGGCCTCTTCAACAACAAAACCACTCGCCATCTCCCAACTTTCCTTTGGATAGGATGGATCAACTGCGGATAGAGCTACTTTTACTTCATCCGTCCATGTGGGAAACTTGAGGCCGATAATGTCACATATTAGGTCGAGGATTGTCCGCTATTTTCAAATATAAATATAATTTGTTTTATCTCATATTTAATTGAGGACAAAATTTATGAAAGCGTTTCCACGTACTCGAATTTCTAATTGCTCAATATACAGAGCATCAATCAGTGCTTGAAGACCAGAGTTTTCATTTTGACAAAAATGAGCAATTCCACTCCAACTACGAAGAACGGTCCCAATAGCCATTTTCGCACTACGATATCCTTGTTCTCGTTCGTCTCTGAAATAGTCGTTTACGAATCAAAACACGTTAAATTGCAGTCTAATAAATAGCAACTTCAAATGCAAAAAATCTTAAGGAAATACCCAGCGACCGTTCACTTTTCAGTTTCGCTTTCTCTAATGGAAAATGAAGTGAATAATTTACGACACAAAAAATTAAACAACTTCAGAGAAAAAAATGTAAACCGTAAGGTGAATAGGCATCGCTCGTGCATTCCCGTTTTTGAAAATAAATTGACAATGAATTACTCAAGTTTATACAAACAAGCAAAAACTTACATATTTTTATCCATAGAGTCGGTAATACCAAGTTTGAAATGCAGATCAGTAAGAGGAGCTACAAGCGTATGAAGATTTACACCAGCAGCATCTCTCGTTTCTGGAACATTAAGAAGGTGAAGGAGACTTCCCAAGATAGCCTCTAAAACCATGGGAGAAGTAGTACCCAATACATTGTGTAGAAGTACCCGAACTCCTCCATTCCTTATAAAGTCGACAGGATTTACTAGAGCTGGAAGATTTTAATAACATTACTATATTGCCACCATACTTCGACCAAAACGTCACAAACAACAATTTCAAAACAGTGGACAAGTAGTTAATCATAGGCGCATAATTTGAGTTGCCTTAAATGGGCGCAAATACATAGATTCATGTAATAAAAACGAAAATTATACCTAGCTGACATAGTATGGAAAGACTTCCTCGATGGAGTTTATCGTTTTCACTAGGTCCATCAAATGCAATTGAGATTAATGCCCGGATAATCGGACTAGGAAAATTTTTTGCACCATTGGGAATGGATAATAACTTTTGACAAAATCGTGCTGCTTGCATCCGTTCCCCTTGATTACTCAATACGACATCCATCGAACGTACTATTAGGTAGGGGATTCCAGTAGAATTCACCGCGATCACATCGTCCACATCTTGGATTAAATAACGGAGAACGCGGAGTGCTGCCATTCGAATAACACAGGCTTCGTTTACTAGACATGTTCGTAAACTGCAATATGAAAAAACTTTAAATTACAAACATTTATTCTTTATTGATTCTGGACAAACACAATCCGAATAACGAGTAAATAGCAACGGCAAACAAATTAACACTGAAATTCTTACCATAAACAAATTTCTTCTACTGTAAATCCTAAATTCTTTAGGTCATCGGTTGACGACTTGGTATAAATATGTTGGAGATACTTTACAAAAACATTTAAATAAGCCAATCGCTTTCCCTTAGTGACTCCTTCCTTCTTTGACACATTTCGTAAAATTTCGGCTATAACTTCTTTCGACGTTTGGTTGAAATCCAAAAGAACATCTTCAGAAGCATCCCTTCTAGACACTAGATCAAACACAAATATTCAAACACATCAATCATAGCACTACACCTACAGAATACTATATTTCATTATGTAAAATAAAAGTATTATTAGTAAGATCTGTAATGTTGAAAATGTTTTTGAAATTCAAAATTCGGACTTACATCTAGAGAGACGTGACCCAGTCCCAGCTGCAGGACCTGAACCATGACCAGCAACATTTGAAGACGATTTTAGAACAAACCACGTCGAATTTTTTTTATCACTCATTTGTCGTTACAATTATGTGCAGTTATTATATCACAAAAATACCAATACCACACTAATAAATACTCCTCGATTGAAAAACTTCCAACTGTTTCAACTCAATTCAAAATACAGACTATGTACTAAGCGTAGAAAAGTATGAAATGAGGAAAGAAGAGAAATTATTGAGGTAAAGTCCAAGACAAAGATGGTAAAGAACTAGATCAGATCAGGCTAGGCCAGACATATAAACAATAAAATTCTACTTTATTTATTTATAGTCCTTGAATCGAATTGTTGATTTTGATTTGCTAACCTATAACCCAGTATTTAGTATGTACAAAAAAGTAGAGTGAATAATAATGAATGGAACGAAGAGAGAGAGAATTAGATATCCATTGCCTTATGTATTTCAACTTGTGTCCTGTTCTGTCTTGTATTTTCCTGTCGTTCGTTTAGGTAACTATGAACCAGCAAATATTGATATGACTTAACTAAACTAAACTAATCCTGCATCTTGTCTTGATGAGTCATGGCATGGCGATTCGATGGCAATGGCATGTATTCAACCAGATAACTGAATATGAGTAGATAGATATTTTTTCATGTCACTTCTCTTCATCCTTTAAATCTCTTGTTCTTGTTCTTCACACAAATCAAATACACAGAAAAACTAACTTGGAACAAGGTTTAAAAAATCAATTAGGCATTATAATACTCCTGCTGCGCAGTTTGTTGTCTGTTGTCTGTTGTTTTTGCTCTTGTTTGTCACTTATTCTTTTCTTAGGGAATAGTCATAGTTTATCTACTTGATTTGTTTCCAGATTACAATTAATGGTAATTCTGATCTTGCCTCTTGTTCCGAGTATACCTAATTATTGTGTATTCATATAAAAATGACGAGCTATGTACTGAGATGAGAATGTTTTGGGAGTTTGTTTGCGGCAGGCTGTGCTGTCCTGTGGTTTAACGTTCAAGACAGCGTTAGTCAGTGCCGGTGACCTAATTAATGGTTAAACAATTTTCGATAACCGCCTTGTCTGCACTTGTTGTTGTCGTCCTTGCTTTCTCGATATTCATATCTACAACAACTATAACAAGAAGGAGATGATCACGATTACTTCGCTGTTCATTTCCCATAATGATTCTTCCAAGTAAGTATTACAATGCAATGTAATGCAACGAACAACTATAGACGGCTCTGATCTGATAAAGATAACATTAAATTCTTCTTTTATTCCTTCATCATTAGGAAGTATAATGACTACAGGAGAAGAATCAAGAATGAGAAGAATTGAAATGTGAAATGTCAGTTATCATTATTTGACTCTGATTAGCATCGTCACGATTAGAATCTACATATCTACATACATACAGCCAGTCGCAGTGCAGCATTAAATATGTACAACACAAAATCGCTAAATTTCGAACTACCTATTACAAACTATGAACTAGAAGTTATAGCGATACATAATAATGATGATTGTTATCTGAGATTCTTATACGTGCAAGTAATTATTCGTTATTATAGCAAAAGAAATGCTGAATGCGGATTGTGTGCATCTTATGTCTTAACTCAGCCCAATCCCTTCTGCCTGTACAAAATGAATGAATGAAATAATTAATTATATTTGAAGGATACTGACACTGACTGTGACTGTGACTCTGTCCTCTTCACTTCTCATTAAGAATTAATACTTAATACTGATACTGTCACTATATGTTGCCTAATGGCTCCAATATCACCATCAATATTACTTGCCTAATTATACATACATACGATCAATAGACATCCGCCAAGCATTCAACCTTATTAATACGACTGACGACCTGACGATAGAAAAAAACCCGTAGTGCTTAGTCAGAGTCATCGAAACTGTTTCTGTCATCTGTCCATCATATATTGTCGTTCGTTTTTTAATCTTCGAAACGAACTGTTTTAGCTTTTATAGCTACATAACTACTTACAGAAAGGAAATAACCTGAGGTAATAACATCCTGCATACAAGTAATTAAAAGTTATAATTTTTTAAATAGAATTAAAAATTACAATTAGAATGCTTTATAATGATGGTACATATTTTTTACCTCTGAAGCCTGTAGCTTTGAATCTCTCTCTGTCTTGCATGTCAATTATCAATTATGATGCCGAATTATCACGATCGGTGATGAATGATTTACAATTCACAATAAAAGTCAGAAGTCAGAGGCAGCCCAACACAAGGATTTCAATCTAAATTCGGATCCAATCTTCAGTCTCCACTGGAATTCCAATCAATTCACAATTCAATGTTCCGTCGTGATTTACTGGCAACTGGAAATTACGAATTCTTGATTCTTCTATGAACAGCATTCAGCATTAGCAGCACATAGAGAACTCTTGAACTGTTTACAGTTCTGTTTCAGTCAGTATCCTGAATCTGGTCGCGTCACATAGTTGTAGTTGGAACTGTAATTGTAATTACAATCATAATTGATAATGGTAGTAATAATAAAAGCATTTTGTTTGTGATAACCCTCCTTTCTCCTCTCCCTTCGTGTGGGTATTTTGATCTCTTGCTTGGAGTAATTGTGAATGAGATATTTGTATGTAGCTGTAGCTTGCTGTAGTTGGTAGTTGCCGTTGCTCCTTATCAAAATCCAACTAATTTAATGCAGTTAATTAAATTTGAATTTGAGCCTTTGAGAGTATTTGGAATTAGATGAGACTAGCGCTTTAGTCGTGTCGTGCTCGTTCTCGTTAGTTGAGTTAGTTGATCGTGGTGAAGTGTAATGTAATTGTAATGCTAGTTGATAAGTGGAAAAATGAAAAGTGTGTAAGCGTAAATGGTAAACTCGTACTCGTGCTCTTCCTTTTGGATTTGGTTTAGGACTGGGTTTTGGTGTTGACTGTCGTCGCTACTAAATCTTGTTCCGCTGGTTCTGGTTCTTGTGGGCAACATTGCAATTCGTAGTAAAAGGTAAAGTGTGCAGGCTAACGTATGCTAATCTTCCCAGAGTTTATAATGAAGTAGGAGTAAAGTTGCCGTTCTGATGTATCACTACTGTACTCTCTCGGCTTTGGCTTTGCATGCTATACGTTACTATTGTTTACCTTTACGTTTTTAGTTTTAGTCAATCAATTCAATGCCCAATGCCAAGCCAATGCACTTCAATGCAGTCATAGTCATAATTCACTTGGACCCACGTACGTACTTACATACTTACATCCCCTTTGCAAACATATGTGTGCATATGCCGAAAGGGTATAGCCAAGTAGGCTTTTGCCCGCTATGCTGTCTGACTGTCTGGAGGTCTCTCTGTCTGTCTCTTCGGCAGTAGGTTGTAGACCGAGCTACGTCCACAAATTACCTCGTCTTGTCTTTTGTCCTCTAGTCCTAGTCCTAGTCGTAGTCGTAGTATTCTATGGTATGGATTGAAGTATTGAAGCTTAAAATCCCCGCTGCCCGCTAGTCTAGGTCTAGACAGTGAAGCCATCCAGAGTTGAGAAACGGTTTTTGGCTTCCCTAATAACAACTTATTCCACTCTACAATGACTTAAACGTTTTCCATANTCCAGAGTTGAGAAACGGTTTTTGGCTTCCCTAATAACAACTTATTCCACTCTACAATGACTTAAACGTTTTCCATAAACTTTAAATATTGATTAGATTATGATATGTAGTAATTTTATGCATGATAATTCTGTCCTCGTTGATAGACAGTGCCACGTTTATTTTCACGCCGTCACATTTCCTGCTTTATGAAATGTAAGTTAGTGGTTTACAGCCAATTCAAATTTCCTGATATTTATAGGTTGTCAGGAGTCAGAGCCAAATCTTCTGATATTTCATGTTTTTCAGGGTCAAATTTGGCGATATTTCCTACCGGATTTGAGCCACATTTTTTTTAGCTTAGTTTGCTTTATTCAAATGTCTTAACTAATAGACGCAGCATGAAATTGCAGGGAATGGTTTTCAGTGATGCACATAAATTCATTTTCATACCGTAGTCAAATTATTTTTTTTCTGATTCCGCAATCTCTGATTTTCCTGATTTTGTTTTCAAGAATATAGCATTTGAACGTCATTCAAAATCGGGTTTGTATAAACGAGCACTCTGCTTTTAAGGTCTTTTCATTTTTTATCTTTCAATGAATTGCTTGTGCAAGTCTTATACATTGAGTAAAATAACCTGACATTTATTTGGTGTTCCGAAGGATTCCTGACATTTTCTGAAATTTTCCGGACTGATTGCCTTTATGAAGAAATCCATGGCCTACATATTTCGAGGAAAATGCTGATGAATAAGGCGACAAAATTAATGCTTTTTTCATCTGAAAAAATGTTCTTTCTCAGCCCAATTTCAAAATGAATAAACTGATAAAAACCGTTTTCCACTTTTCAAAATCGTAAAGCAATGTTTTTTGAGCTCAAAATGCTTTTCAAATCGTATTTTTGGTTAAAAATAAAATGCTTTTGGTTAGTCTGAAAATCATGGAATAACTTTTTGATCTATTTAGAATGTTATAATGATGCTTTCTACTGTATTTCGAAGTTATTTAAAAAATATTTTTAAGTTCAGGTTAACGGAAACCACAATTTAATGTTTAATTTTTGAAAATTCAACTGAAGCACTCTCTCCCTAAAGACTTCTACAGCGGAAATAAAGTCCAAAATGCCTGAAATTCCTTCCTTGGAGATAAAATGCTATCAATCCTTTTTTAAAAAAAAAATAGTTTTATATTTCTGGGATATGTAGGTTTGGAAAAGCGTAAACAACTGCAGACCACTATTTCAAATACTTTGATGAGCTTTTCATGCTCTTTGGTGCTGATAAAAAAAATAGTACCCAGTACCTTTCGCTTATTGGCTTGAATACTAGATTCAATAATAATATACAACGTTGGGTGTTCTTCGGTAAGTGATACACGGAAAAATTCACTTTTTAATTTACAATTTACGTGTGTTGTTGTGTTAGGTCAGGTTAGGTTAGGTTAGGTTAGGTTAAGTTAAGTTAAGTTAAGTTAGGTTAGGTTAGGTTAAATTAGAGGGTTACCGAAGGGCAAAGTTCATCTTCAGTTAGGTTAAATTTGAAATTAAAATAGTGAATTTT